>JARYGA010005284.1:0-68492 GCA_030545235.1 Helianthus tuberosus | reverse complement strand
TATCAAACATACAAGTTTGTTTGACCCTTATTTCTCATAAACCTATTAAATTCAAGGATATCTAACATATTGGGTTCCAATTATAGAATTATATACATTCTTTAACCCATTTTCACCCATATGCTTATTTGACCCGTTTGAGGTATTCAAGCATATATTAGCACCATTTGCTTTCATTCATTTTCAAAATATATATATATATCTATATTTCTTAACAAAGGATCTTCCACCACAACTATATTTGTGGTGGATTCGATGTGATGATTTATGTGTACCAGAATTTACCCTTCAAATAGTTATTTTACGGCAAAGACTCAAATAGAGCCATTTGACTAACGTTTTACATCTTTCAACTTCTATACTCTTCCTAAGTAATTATTTAATTGAAAAACTCATTTCCAAACAACCTTTAAGGGTTGTTTGTTCAATTTGGCCCACAAGGGCGTTTTGGTCAATCTTAGTCCTTCATTTACGACGAAGGACAATTAGTGCTTGTTTGAACCCCAAAGTCCGACCTTTTAACCATATTCTTGTTTAGAAACCAATATGTTTCTAAACACCATAATCATAACTCAAATTATTCGCTTTACCTAAAAGATAACCGAATGGCTTATTTTAACTTTGTCTAACTGTCATAAAACTCCAAATTCTACATGATGAGTTGTATTACTATACGTACCTGGCTCGGATCAATATATTGACCCGTTTCAATACCTTTCCTTAGTAGCTATGTAAGCATCCATGTGCTATTTATTTCCTAAATTCATGCAACTTGACAACCCATTAGTCGATATTGTCAAAGGGTGATGATTTCACCTTTTGACCCGTTTGGTCTATATGACCAATTACCATTGTCAAATTGTCAAAATTACCATTTTGCCCTTAATGGTTATTATGATTTAACTTATATGATAACCATTAAAAGTACATGCTTCATTCGTCATAATATGATCGAATTACCGGTTTAACTCATTTTTAGCCATCATTATGTTTTCTTGTCATATTTGATTATCTTGTTCCGTACGACCACATGTCGGAACATCATATCTCAATTAGGTATTTTTCTTTATTCGTAACTAATACGACGAAAGAATATTATAAATAAATAACTAGTGTAAGATATACTTACCTTGCATCCGAATTATGCTTTTTCCACCATTCTTGCTTCGTTTGACCCGCTTCCTTTCCAAGCCTCCACCTAGCTTGTCAAGCGCCAAACTATCATCATAATTCGTAAGACGGTTATATTAGTCATCATTAATTATGACTATTCCATCTTACATATTTTCTATCACAAATACCATTCGATTTTGTTAATGGTCGGTTTGACTACTAAAAGTCAAACGCCCCTTAGCATATAAATGCACATTCAAGTTCTATCTATCAATTAGTAGCTAACATGATCTTATACACTTAGTTACATGAACATGGCTACCAAATTTCATCATAACATTCAAACCCATTTCAATCATGTATGAACAAGTTCCCAAATCACTTAATTTGTTTGAGTGCCTTGTTTCTATTATCCAATATGATGATTTTAAACATAAACTTATCATCACCTTTACTATTACATAAAAACCCACTTCCTAGTTTACTTGTTAATCACATACAAGTGATATTACTTCAAGTTCTTCATGATTTCATCATTTCTAACAAAACCCACTTCTAGTTACTTATGAACTCTTAACAAAATCTCTAACTTGTTCAAGTAGTTCATTCATATGAATTAGTATGATGTTTATAAACACCATTAGGACATCAATTTCATCAATTCAACCAAAACCCACATAGCTCATACTAGGGTAATTATCAAATCCCTAGTTTTGACAACAATTCATCAAGATTTCTACTAGGGTTTGTTCCTAAACCAAGATATAATCACAATAACACTCATAGATTTAATATTCATTCCAGAATTTCGATTATGATTGTTCATCATAATCTCAAAGTATCACCAAATCATAAATTTCAACATACCTTGTGATCCCCACGACTAGGTGATCATTAATACGTGTTCATGCATTCGATTCGGGCTGGATTCGACCTTCAATTTCGTTGATTTGTTGAAGCTAGGGCTAAAGCTCCATGGGAGCTTTCTCCTGACCTTAACCACGCACGCACACACACACTTGTGTGTGTTGTGTTTATTTTTAAGTTTTTAAATTTCAATTTCAAGTTACCCGGCTTTGGTCCCTCGTGTTTGGTTAGTTATTAATTAGATCACAACCTAATTATTTTCAATAACATTCCCACTTATTAACTAGGTTTAATATTCCTAGTGAACTTAGCGGGTTCGGGAATATTTATGACTAAGTTTATTTTAGGTCCCGTTAACTCGGGCCTTCTAAGCTTTTATTTCCTTAAAAGCTTTTATTCACTTTTTATTTATTATTAGGATTAATTATTTAAATCCTAATATTTACCGGGTAAATTTTTACCACTAAAGGTATTTTACCCGTCTTTACTATTAACGTGGTTTGATTACCAAAGCCGTTTTCGGGGTGTTACACTAAACACCAATTTTCACGTTTATGTAGTGATTAATCGCTGAAAACAAACTTCCCATGAGTTATTTGTAGTTCTAAACACATTTTTACTTAGCAAATCAACAAAGACATCGTTGTAGAAGTGATCGGAAGTTTTGCCGGAAAATTACCTTTACCAAAGCTTCATCCGGCGTTTTCTAGATTTCTTGAACAATGTGAGTTTAGGTCTGCTCAATGGTATAGTAAGTATAGGTGATATGATGTATGATTGTGATAGATAATATAATAAGGAACTATTTCTTTTTTATTATAAAACTTTTATAAGGTTAATTTACATTTTTTTTATTTCTCCGATATTTACAATGTTCTTACTACAAAAATGAAATATAAGTTAGGTTGTGGTAATAATAAACATATTTTCGTGATAATGTATTTATCGCTGTTTTTGTTTATTTTTTATATTTTGTAGTTTTTTTTTGTGGTATGAATTATTTTTTTGATGTTTTTATTATAAATCACATAATTAACATATCCATACTATACGTATATTATGTAACACATTATAATAACCAAAAAACATTGACTTGCATATCACATTTTTTTTTTAAATCCAAGAACAATTAAAACTGAAAATATTATTTAAACTCATGAAACACTTATTATAAAGAACAAACGATCCATATCACAAATTTTCAAATTTTCCAAAACACTAATTCTTTTTTTCACAAATCGTTTTATCTTCTTCCATTGCCGCATATTCTTCTATTTTGTTGCCATTTGATTCAGGAGGAAGAAATTCTTTATATAGTTCTCCATATAGCGATGGGCAATCCTCCCAAAAACTTTCCTGCGTTCATAAATTTCAAATAAATTTGATGTACAAAAGAACAATGTTGATAAAATTATTTTACATTTTAAATGTAATTAAAACACAACTATAATATATTACCAGGTATTCTTTAGCATAGTTGACGTGTAACCACTCAAACGGCCATGATGATAGCCCTTCATTCCATTGTTTACACACACATTTGTACTGATCAATGGATTTACCATTGAGCCTAATTAAGATTTCAAAGAGTATAATATCAAAAGGAATATAAAACATGACAAAAAACTTCAAAATCTATATTGTGAAGAGCCTATCTGTATATCCTTTATATAATATAATAGATAGATAATAGATTAACTTGGGCCTAATTTTATAAACCAAAAAAACGATTTATAATTCAAAATGGTAACTCGATTTATAAATGTCAATGTTTTATGTTTTTTTATAATTCAAATTTATTTAAACATCTGTCTAATTAAAGTTAATATTTTCTGCCGTAATGTTAGGTTTGTTGAACAAGCATATTTAAGTAAAGTCATCCGAGATTTTTATTTTATGAATGCAAACGATTTTTTCTTTAATTTTATTTGTTATTTAAGGAATTTTCTAATAAAAAAAATCCTTAATTTACATTTGAAAATTTTCCAAATTTATCTTAAAAACTGTGAAATAAATTATAATTCAACCGAATTTTGTTAATGATATTTTTTTCTAAATAATGAATAAAGGTAACCTAATTGTTAAAACTGAATTATTCAATTCACAACTATTTAAAATATAAAAATCACATATTTATATTTTTAATTCAACCGATTTGTATAATACATTCTTAAAATAGAATATCCTTTATTCAATCTAACTATTTAACATATTTATATTTTTAATTCAATTTAATTTTGAAGACAATATTTTCATTCATTTTATTATTTAATGCATTATGTCCGGAATTATATAATACATTCTTAAAATAGAATATCCTTATTAAAGATATAGAATTTTACCTTACATTGCAATTATAAATAAAGAAAAGCGAAATTGGTTAGATTATTTGTGTTGAGATAACAGGTATTTTACACTAACTCGGAATTTGTGCTTGGTTTTTATGTTTCTTTAGGTTTTGATTTTTAATTTGCCATTGATGTTCATACGATTCAATTTTGGATTATTATATGTTTTGTACATGTTTCATCCAACTTTGTTGCTTACTTCCAAAATTGCATTACATAATTCTCATCAAAGGTTTCTTATGAAATTTTTTGTAGGATGCAACGTCTTGAATTTGAAATGTTTGCTAACGAAATCCTATCAAGGCTACCAACAAAGTGTGTTGCTCGATTAAGATGTGTTTCTAAACAATGGCGTTACGAATTGTCGTCACATTTGTTTGCGATTATACACTATCGCCGTATGGCTAATAACCCTTATCGTAAGTTTATCATGTTGACCAAGTCATCAATTGATATTCATAACTTGATTGGAGGAAAGTTAGACATTTCATCAAGGAAGATTATTTCCTTCCCCGTTGACACCCATCTTTCCAATCTAATCATTCTTGCTTCTCAGTATGGTATTTTACTGATGTGCATTCAGTGGCTTCCGAACGAATTGATTCTTTGGAATCCAACAACTAACCAATTTTTGAATTTGTGTGATAAGAAACCTAAATTTTTTTTTGATTTAAGGCAAGATGCAGGTGGGATTTATATGGATTCATCTAACGATCTAAAAATATTACTTCTCCAACGTCGTAAGGATGATGTTATACTGCGTGTGTATTCTCGGAACACATGTGAATGGAAAACTTTAACTTTCTTGAAAGGAGCGGATTACGCTTCAAGTTTATATTGGTGGTCTTCCGGAACATTATGCAATAATATTTTATATTTTCCATCTCCACACTATTGGACGCCTGCTAAAAGTTATACGATTGCTTTTGATGTGGAATCTGAAACTTTCTCGAAGGTTTCCATACCCCAATCTACTGATGTTATTGGTTGCCAAACCAGTTTTCTCAAAATCCGCAACACACTTCATATGTTTATTGTTGTAGAGACCCCTGAAACAATCGTGAAGCTATATAAATTTGAAGATGAACTATGGTCAGAAGTGTCGTCTTTTACAAACGTAAAGTTATTTTATTCAGTTGATTCATGGCGTAACAAATTAGATGAGAACAAAGGTGACACTTGGTCTGTTCAGATCGATCGGTGTGGTATTATGGATATACAAATTGGAATGAAGGATTCTCAATACTTACGAGACGCAGAGAAATTTCAAGGACTATACAATGTAGCATCGTTTGAAGAGACCGTTGTCTCACCTATTTAGTATTAATAAGTTGTCTCACCAATAAGAATCATTATGATCTTTTGAATTTTGTTATATTGTTATTACTTTTCTAATGTAACCCGCAGCAAAAAAAATAATAATAATACGTTTATTTATCCTTAAAATAGAGCGACCCGTGGGTACCACGGGTTATAACCTAGTATATATATATATATATATATATATATATATATATATATATATATATATATATATATAGGGTGGGGTTCTAGAGTGAATACTAATGTATTTGCGAACTGAGTGAACAAATCTTGGCCATTGATTTACACACGTGGATGGCTAGGATTTCATCATCAAATCGTAAAATACACTAGTGTATTTCATCATCAAATCCTGACCATTAATCTATACACATGTATGGCCACAAGTCGTTCGCTCAGTTCACAAACTACACTAGTGTTCACTCTTGAACCTAATCCTATATATATATATATATATAGAGGAGGAGTTTGGTAGAAAGTGGTTTTTTCCTAGAAAGTCTAGGAAGCATTCAGAATGCGACACGTGGCATTGAAGGATTTTAACTAGAAGGACAATTATGTACTTTCACAATCTATTTTTATTTTAGGAAATTATCTTCAATAACTAACTATCCATGTACACGAATGAAACCGATTTCCTCCATAATTTTCAGAATTTTTTGTTTTCGAATTCTGATCTCACGTAAATATCAATCATTCCTTCGTTTCCTTGCTCACAAGATTCATCGTTGATCATTAAACTTTATTTGGAATCTATCAGCATGTTCTTGGTACTGTGTTTTAACAGTTAGAGGGTTAAAGTCAATGTTTTTATAGATCCCATAATATGAATGATGTTTGGTAACGCTGGATGATTTCTTTACATTGTGTTTAACAGCAAGCAGATTAATACCGTTGTGTTTTAGCATTCATGCTGGTAATGCTGGAGGATTTCTTGACATAGTGTTTTAACAGCAAGCAGATTAATACAGTTTTGTTTTAGCATTCATGTTGGTAATGCTGGAGGATTTCTTGACGCTGTGTTTTACCATCCATGCTGGTAATGTTGGAGGATTTCTTGAAATTGTGTTTTAACAGCAAGCAGATTAATACAGTTGTGTTTTAGCATTCATGTTGGTAATGTTGGAAGATTTCTTGACGCTGTGTTTTACCATCCATGCTGGTAATGCTGGGGGATTTCTTGACATCGTGTTTCAATAGCCAGCAGTTTAATATCGTTGTGTTTTAGCATTCATGCTGGTAATGTTGGAGGATTTCTTGACGCTGTTTTTTACCATTCATGCTGTTACGATGGGTGACATTTGTCACGATGTGTTTTCTTGATGTTGTGTTTCTTCATGAAGGATAGAAGGAAGAGAGAGAGACGAGAGAAAGGGAGAGAGAGAGAAATAAAATTGCAAGAAATGTGGTGTGGTTTATGGAATGACAGTTATTTTCATATTTAAAACAAGCTAAATGACATATCAACCCCTGATTAATTAAGTAATCCTATTTTTAAGAAACACATATTACCAAGATGCCACCAAGATGATCTCAACCATTAAACACACCCATTGGATGCCCCAGATCGCTTCCTAGACTTTCTAGGAAAAACACACTTTCCGCAGGATCCCCACTATATATATATATATACATATAGGGTCATGATTTAGAGAAAACGCTCAAAAGTGTGAGAACGGAGAGAACGCTTATGGATCGTCCGATAAAAAAAACTATGGTCTAGATTGGCGCGGTGACAATTTAGTAAATAACACCAATTTTATTACGTGGACGCGCGTCATTACGGGTAAAACACTATTCCTCACATAAAACACCATTGAAAATAAAACGCCAAACAAATACAAAACGCCAATTTTATCACTGGGTGCTTTTTTTATGTGTTTTATTTAAGCTCTCTAACTACAAAAACGCCATAAAATATGAAATGCCACTATATATAACGCCAAACTTTACATCCGAATAAATGTTATTTACATTTTGTGTTATAAAAATAACATCCCGCCTATAACAACCCTCCAAAAATTTTTCTGATACCCTAATATATTTTAAAATACCCCTATATGTCTTAAAATACACCCCGTATGTGAAAACCGAGCCCAAAATACAAAATATCTTTAAAAATAAAAAAACAAGAAAATTGAAGTTTACGCGGGGCGCGTAAGCTTTCTCTTGAGCTTACGCGGGCCGCGACAGCTTAAAGGTCAGGCGAACCCCTGTGATGACACGTGTCATAACGCGTGTTGAACCTAGTCCGTGACCCGGACCAGCTACAGGCTAACCCCCCTAGTACGCGGGCCGCGTAGGCCAAAGCCTAATCTTACGCGGGCCGCAAGAAACTCAATTTTCAGCCCTATATAAGAAGGCCTCGGGATTTAGTTTTCCGTTGCTCAATTCCTTTCTTTCTAAACGAATTCTCACATAATAGGCATAATTTTCGAGTACAATACCCCCTAATTAGCGAGGTTCTGCTCCGTTGTAAGTATTATAACCCCAGTTACGTATTAGATACGCTGCTCGATTGATCCTGGGTTCCGTAACAAGTTTCGTGGTTCTGCCCGACGTAGTTGTTGGAATACCGTCTCAGGGAGGGTATCGTTAATATAAATAAAGGCTTATTATACTAACATATATACATTTGTGTAAATTATAGATTAACACTAGGAAACCCTAGAAGAAGTCTAAAACAGCAATGTGAGTTTATCCGCTTTTTGTAAACCTTTTCGTGAACTGTTTTACAAAACCTTAAATGCTTTACAATATGATTAAGCAGTGATTGACTCTTTGTAGTTCTTCAATTACTGCCGGTATGTTGGGGTTTTGTATACAAAATGTGGAACACGTTACCATTGGACGACGAGTTAGCCAATGTGTAATATGACCCACCAGTCAGGATTGACAGTACTGAATGAGTAATTTTGTAGAAATAAACAATGTGATCGCTCTCAATACTGTGTTAATTGATAAAACTCTTCTTGATTAAACTGGGATTCACTCACCAGTTTTTCCCACTGACAAATGTTTTTAAAACGCATTTCAGGTAACACAATGTGACAGCCAAATTAGAAGAAAGCCAGCTTGAGAACACCGACGGCTTGAAAAAAATGTGGCAATATAAGTTACCTAAAAGACGATGTTTTAAAATTCAATAAAATAGGGGTTATCCCTATATTGTAATAAGAAACTTGGGTTTTACCCATGTGGTTATTAATATAAAATATGGTGGTTTTACTCTGATAAACACTTCCTAACTACGGTCCTGATGTAATTTCCGCTGTCAAAATTAATAATTGATACCACCACAAACGAATGTTCGCGGCCGCCCGTTCCCGGGACAGATAAGGGGGCAGGGTTGCGACAGAAGGTGGTATCAGAGCTAAGCCACTGATTCAGCCACAAAAGTGTTCTGCTGACATCAATATATTATTTAAATTGTTAGGAAATAAACTATGAAAATACGTGAATATTTGTATTTTATTTGCTATGTGTTATTTGACTATTTGTTAGTTTACAGTATGAGTGATCAAGGACCTTCGGATGTGTATCGTCAGTTGTCTGATTCACCTAGGAGTGAAGGAACTTCTTCCCTGCCTACCCTCTCTGGGTATTCTGCTGACCAGGAAGAAGGGATGTTTGTCTTTAAGGCTCAGTCTGAAGAGCCATTCCCTCAGAAAAAGAGAGGATGGTTCAGTAAGGGAGCATTTGAACGTAGAAAAAGAATGCAAAAGTTGCAACAACAAAGAGTCCTAGCAGCCGCTAAGCGAGAGTCAGCTGCCCATACACAGGATATGCTTAATAGGAGCTTAGCAAATTTCCATATCCTAGCCACAACTGCTGCCGACCCAAGTCTGGGACAACTAGTAGCCCCACAACCCTTACCTTTAATTCCCACTCAGCCGATGGAGGTAGAAATGCATGATTTCAACCCTGAGGAGATACCTATGATACCAGCCCTAATCCCTTAGACCCAAATTATGATCCATGATTTGATGATCTTAGGGATTATGTGCCACGCTACCATCTAAACAACAAAACCTTGCCAAACATAGCAGCATATCCAGCTCTGGACCCTCTAGATCCCTATTATGACAACGATGAATACATTAGGGAGATTTTAGAAAATCCGTACCCTCAGGAGAATCCCATGCCATAGTACCCAGAACCAGTACCAGCACCTGCACCCCCAATGAGTGCAGATAATTTGCAAGAACTCCGAACTTTCGGAGAAGAAATCTTAAAGAGTAGTGAGAGGATGAGGTATGTAGGAGAACAACTCGTCTGGAAATATGACGAGCGTCAGATGGATTTCGGGAGAAATCCATATCCATGAAGATGATAGTGGAGTTGGTAATAATAATATAATAAATATATAATATGTTTGCATGAAAATATATATATATATATATATATATATATATATATATATATATAATCTATATATAATAATAATAATAATATATTGTAGTATAGACCACTTTGTGGTTAGTGATGCATAATAGTGTTGTAATTTTTTTTCCTGTTTTAGTATGTATTTGACGCATACTATATAAAAAGAGTAAAGTCGCAATGTTTGACGTTTTTTTACCAATATGTGTGTTAGTGCATTAAGTGTCTATCGCCTCCGTCAATCTAGCACGTAGCAGAAACCGAAGAAGTCTAAGCTTTTATTGTAATATCTAGTTAAAAGGACAAGGTGGCAAACTTGTAAATAAGGAGAAATCCTTATATTCCTTGTGCCTATAAATAGGAGCCTTAGGGTTTCTTTTAAGGACTTTTGACACTTTTACACATTTGAAGCTTTGGAGAGCTAGAGTTCTAGAGAGAGGTTCTAGAGAGAGAAAGCTTGTGTTCGTGATTCAGGTGCTTGTATCTTTCAGATCTGGAATAGAATCACTATTAAAATTACATTCTCGTGTGTTTCGGTCTCACTCGTGCACGGATTCCGCACGTTCACGAGTCGGTTCGCAATCGAAACGGAGTCAAACCGGTCCTCACAAGTGGTATCAGAGCAGGAGCTCGATTGCACTGATCTTTCACACGATTTCACAAAAGATTTCAGCCGAATCAGATCCGATTTCATCTTCCTCTTCATCTTTTTCATATTTTTTTACAGTTTTTACTGTTTTTCATCGAATTGAACAGGTTTTCATGGTCCGTTTCAGCTGATTTTTGGATATGTTGTGCGCCTATACCTGATCTAAAACCCTACCAAGTTTCAGATCAAAACTCCAAACCGTTTAGGAGAAATCGAGATTTTTTCGTTCGAATTCGCGTCAAAGTTGCAGGTTTACGTTCTGGTCCGCTCCAACGTACTTAGCTGGTTCGCTTTTACGAACAAGTCTGGTTCGCTCATTCGACATTTCTGGTCCGCTCATTTGACAATAGCTGGTCCGCTCATTCGACATTTCTGGTCCGCTCATGTGATAATATCTGGTCCGCTCATGTGACAATTTCTGGTCCGCTCATCTGTACATTTGAGGTCCGCTCATTGTGTCAAAGTTGAGGTCCGCTTATACGTATCTTGAGATCCGCTTATAGGTACATCAGGTGGTCTGCTCATTTGGTCAAGTTGGTGGTCCGCTCATTTGTCCAATCCAAGATAGTTTCGCTTATCTGACAACATACTGATTTCACGTGAAACATTATATACTTTGACTGAATACAAACATATTAGGTCCAATCAATTGAGCTAAAATGTTATGGGACATTGAGACATTATGTGTTCACTAAACAAATCGGCCCAATATATGTGAGCTATTAATTGTCATTTAGAAGTAAAGGCCCAATCACAAAGAGATATAAAAAGATTTTGTCAAATTGTGATCACGTGATTGTATCTTGAAAAGGTTCAATTGAAACTAAGTATTGTCAGTCAATATATTCGGTCAACATGTGCATGTGAATTTTAAAAGTGATGTCAGATTAATCATGTGATTTCATTCTAATGGTCCAATGAGAGCATAAGGTTTTGTCAGATATCTTTTGTCTTGCATGATTATCTGTGTAAGATAAAGTGTTCATTGATATTGTGGTTTCGATATTGCATATTAATTGAATTTAGTATTACACGTGATTGTTTAAGTGTCAGTTTGTGCCACCCGTACGGATTATAAACCTCACCCGTACAGATTATCATTTCAGTCGCACGGATTGTTTCATCATACGGTTTCCCACCCGCACGGACAATCATCCGGGTCATAGCAGTCCGCACAGAAAATTCACCAGTTCGAGTATTATTTTAATTCAGTTGTTTGATAGTGTTTGAACTGATTTTGTTTGTTTGATATTCAGGTAATTGAAGATGTCAAGCAACGGTGAAGAGTTATACAATACTTTCTACAACGCGTTCAATTCCGAATCATCCGATAGAAGATCTGAGATGAAAGAATATTCGAAGGAGATTTCGGAGAATTTGAAGTTCGAGAACATGTACGGAAGCCAACAGAAGCCACCAAAGCTAATGAAAGTTGAAGATTATCATTGGTGGAAAAACAGATTTGAGGGTTGGATAAAAGCTTTTGCTACTGAAAGCTGGTTAAAATTGACACATGAATACGTTGCACCAGTAAAAGAGGGAGGAGAGTTAATAGATGCAAAAGATTTTACAGAAAAAGATATAAAAAATGTTGTGGCTGAACATAGAATGATAACATTGATCAAACAGTCAGTAAGAGAGGATATTATTTCATTACTCGAACAAGAAAAGACTTCAAAGAGTCTGTGGGAAGCGTTAGAGAGAAAATGTGTAGGAAGTAATGAAATTGTTAAAAACAAAAAGAAATTGTTGCGTAAAGAGTTTGATTTATTCAATTGTATGAAAAATGAGTCTATTTGTAAAATGATTGAGAGATTCGGACATCTGAAAATGGAGCTGATCAGACACAATATCTTACCTTCTGAAGAGGAGCTGGTGGATAAATTGTTTGATTCATTGCCAAATGATCAAGAGTGGCAATACTTCGCACTAATGTTGAAAAACACTATCAAGCCTGAAGATTTGAAAGTGGATTTGCTGATTGAAAGACTTGAAAGCCATGAGTTGGAGATAAAGAGATCTAAAGTCAACAATCCAACTTTTCAGCAAAATGTGGAGCTTTACTACAGAGGAAATGCACCACAGGCTGGATCTCCAAAAACAGCATTTTCCGCAGAAAGTTCAAGATCAGTAAACAATGAAAGTCTTCACAGTGGTTTTCACAGTGGATCTTCTTCAAACACTTCATGTCAATCTGTTTCAAAGAATTTGTTCCAGTGTAATATCGCAGTGGATTTGAAGAATGGGCAGAATTTCAGCGAAGAATCGGCAAAACAACAGATGGTTTTCTTAGCATCTGTACTTGAATCGTATGAAAGCCTCGTTGCAGGGAAGATTGGTAACACCAACTTGACGAAAGAAGATTATGATCAATTAGACCCCGAGGAGATGGAACTAATGGATATCAGATGGTGCATGGCCAGTGCGGTTCGTCGAGCACAGCGGTTCATGGAGATAACGGGGAGAAAGTCAATTGGTGGATCGTCTACCAAATTGGGATTTGATAAATCCAAGGTGACATGTTTCGAATGTAAACAAAGAGGTCACTTTAAGCGCGAGTGTAGAAATGCGTATGCTGCTGATGATTCTGAAAATCCATTCAATGAAGATTACTACAGAAAGGCGATTTACCATCAGAACAAGTCTGAGCCACCAAGATTAAAGCAACCAGAAGAAAAATCAAGGGCTCTTGCAGTTATATATGACGATGAAGGATATGACTGGAGTCAAGAGGTTCTACCTGAAGAAGATGCAGTTGGATATGCATTTGTTGCAAATGATGAGCATGATAATTGGTGGAGAAGAGACAGTGCGAGATGGGAGATTGGCAAATTGTATGAACCATTCAAAGAAGCCCAGAGAGCTAAAAGATGGAATGAAGAGTTAGAGTGTTACATGGATCCACAGGGTAATCCAGTAGTTGATCCATCAAAAGTGGATTTTGATGCTGTAACCAATGTGTTTCCAAGTGAGGGCACTTTCAACACAAGAAGGCTTTCTGATAAAAGTTATTTGCCAAATTTGATGAACAAGTTAAAAGAAGTTTTTGAAGCAAGTTTACCGAAGGTGGTAGAACTGAAGAAAAGAAAAGAAGAAGAATTGAAGAAGACGATTGAAGAAGTGAAAACTGTTGCGAAGATTAATGCTGAAGAGGAACAGAAAGCTGAAGAAGAACAGAAGAATGCAGAAGCTCAGAAAGAAGAAAAGGAGAACGATCAGAAAGTTGAGTCAGAAGAATCGGTGCTGAATGAGACTGAGGTTAGAAAATCTTCTGATCTATCGAATGTTGAATTGGTTGATAAAAAAGAAAACAAATGCAGGAATTGCATAGAAATGTGCAAAGCCTGTATTGAAAAAGATGAATTGATAAAAACAAAAGATAATGAATTAAGCAAACTTGAAAATGGTTTCACAATAAAATGTAAAGATATGATTGAAAAAGAAGAAATTTTGAAATTAAAAGTTGAAAAATTGACACAGAAATGTCAAGGTCTTGAAAAGGATAATGATGTTTATAGACAACTGTGTTCTACAAAATGTGTCGATTGTGTTGAAAAAGAATCTAAATTTCAAGATTTACAAAAACAGTATGATTCTTTAAAGTGGTCGAGTCAGAGAGTACAAGAAGCTTATGATACTTTGAAGAGCCAAGTCAAAAGTTTTGATCAAAGATTGTCTGAAACTTTAACAACCAAAGAAATGTATGAGAGACAGTTTAAAGAAAAGCAAATTGAATTAAACAAATGTGTTGATGAAATTGCAAATCTTAAACAAGTCTTGGCTGAAAAAGAAAAGGTTGTTACCAAACTTCAAAGTTATCATAACTCTTCGTACATTCTCGAACGCATTTTCAACATCACACCAGATGACAAAGATACTGAAAATTGCAAAAAGGGTATTGGTTCAGAATTTCATCAAGTACCACCACCATTGAGAAACAACTATACTTTTTATGATGAGGAAAAGGTGGCAAAGGGTTTGAACATAGCTGACCAGTTACCTGAAAGTATCGATGTGACTTACTCCAAATCTGATGATGCTAATGATTCAGAGGTGGTAAGTAAGGTTGTTGAAAGTGTTTTGAAAGATGAGTCTACAAAAGGTAAGTCTGAATCACAGGATGGAGATGAAGGAAATCTTTATGATGGTTATCTGAAAAACACAAAATCCGAGAAAAATTTGAATGATGATTCAAAAGGATTGGTTTATACCATGATTGGATCGGACAAATTATTTTTAGATGTTGTATTCCCGATTCAGAATGTGATTTCAGAGAAGGTCGATCAAGTTTTTAAAATGGTTGAGATTGAGAAGTCTGAGATTCCAAAGTTTGCTGGTAAAGGTCATAAATCTTTTTATAACAAACCTGGTTTTAAGAAGAAAAACATGAAGGCTGGTTTGGGTTATAAAAAGAAACAGAATTGGAATCAAAGTAAAAAACCAAATTTGCAACAAAAGATGAATTTTGTTCAAGGGAAAAGCTTGAAAGAAGAGGAAAAACTCAAATTTGGACAACAGTCTAATGAGGAGTTTGAGACTATGAAAAAGAAACAACAACAGGCCAAGGATGTTTCAAAGAAAGTGTGTTTTAAATGTGATCAAATTGGACATGTTGCAAGAAAGTGTCCAAATCCAAAGCCTGTTGATGTTGAAAAACAGAAATCTGAGGATGTGAAATCGAGGTCAACCAGATTTGATTCGAAACAAACTTGGAGGTACAATACAAACAAGTTTGCTTCAAATCAAAATTGGAAATCAAACCCGAACAGGTTCGATTCAAGACAGACCTGGAATTCTCACACACCCAGATTAAGAACAACACAAAGTTGGAGAACATCTGTTGATATGACAAAACCTCAAGAGTTTTGGAAACCTAAAAATGTTATTCAAAATCAAAAGGTTCAAAAAGAGACAAATTTTTACAGAAGAGGTACTCCGGAATGTCAAATGTGGAGTATTAAGAAACAAGTGACGCCAGTAAAAGATGAGAAAGTTGAAGTCAAAATTGAAAAAGTTTTAAATGATAAAGAGTTTCCGAAATTAAATGAACATTATTGTGTTGAAATGCCTAAGGTCCAACAGACCTGGGCTAAATTGTTCAAATGATTGATAAAGTTTGAATGTGCAGGTGCTCAACGAAGCTGAAGATTGTGAGAATGATAGTTGGAGCAGCCTGGCACAGGAAGAGGTTGCAGGACCCTGGTTTGGTTGAACAGGGAGTTTAGTTGAAGTGTTTTCTGTACATAAATAAACAATATTTTCAAAATCCTAAAAATTGAAAAATTAAAAACCAAAAATATGTTTTTAGTTTGTTAAAATTTGAAAAACCAAAAATATGTTGTTTATTTTTGTTTTTGATTGTATGTTGATTGAATACGCCGAAACCCTCACGGCTGAACAAACATGATTACTTTCATCAGATTGAAAAACGGTTTTCAAACTGTTAAGATCAATGGGTTGTAAATCATGGGGGTATGTTATATTTTCTGCAAAACAGAGCACTTGAAGCAGAAAATGGATGGCGAGACAAAGCTATCAGTATTGGTTGTCAAATTTTCTTTATATGATTTTGCATTTTAGGGGGAGTAATATTGTTAGAAAATACAAAAACATTTGAAAATTTTGAAAAAGTCAAAAACATAAAAAATTAAAAAATTGAGTTTTTGCGTAAAAAGAGGAAATGATAGTACATCAGTAGACAGTTACAGTACGCTAAAGAATTGGAAAGTTTAAATGTGTTAAGTTCATAAGACACCTAATTCATATCCTGATTATTGGGATTCTGGATACGGGAGTATATTCAAGAGGTGGGACACATGAATGAGCTAAGTTCATAAGACACCTAATTCATATCCTGAATCAGTTGAAGTTTGTATGAAAATTTAAGTGGATCAGTATATCGACAATCTAAGTGAATTGTTTAATGCATAATGTGATTTTAAGCTCAACGGTACTTGTGACTTGTCATAAACTGATATGATCCTCTGACGCATTCTCAAACAAAAATATTATTTGTAAATATGTTTGTACATATTTCTTTACTGCTTTATATTTTCAGAAAATACAAAAAGATTTTGATTTCTGCTTTATTTTCGACAACTGATGTCTGAGTGCTGAGTTTCAAAATCTAAGTAAGCTGATCGTGTTTCTGAAAATAAAACAAGTTCATTAATTTGAAACTTGAAGTTTTAAAATCAAAATTCAAAAACAGTTTGTGATATCTCCAAGGTCATTAATTTGAATTGGATGATTAACTGTGGGGGAGTTGGATGTTTATATTGTTATAAGTGATAGTTTCCGATACGATTCGATGAAACTACCAAATTCATGAGAAGTGATTTTGAGGAGATTGAATTGTCAGATTACGATATCTGGAAGTTTAAAATGTTGTTACTTATAGATGTATGAGTGATTGCAGGAAAAGTCCAGACTACGATCCCGAGAGCAGAGTCTAAGGGGGAGTCTGAAGACAAGCTGAAAGTTATGAAGAGCTTGTAACCGGAAAGAAAAGGTGACGATCCCTAAAAGCACGGAAGCTTGAGGAAAGGGGGAGCCTGAAGAAAGAGTCTACCGAGAGAGGGAGCAACGGAAGCTCGTAGATAGATCCACGGGGATTCTGTTCAAGATAGAGAAAGACAAGATGCTATGAGATTGACTACGGCAATATCCAAGGGGGAGTCTGTTAGTGCATTAAGTGTCTATCGCCTCCGTCAATCTAGCACGTAGCAGAAACCGAAGAAGTCTAAGCTTTTATTGTAATATCTAGTTAAAAGGACAAGGTGGCAAACTTGTAAATAAGGAGAAATCCTTATATTCCTTGTGCCTATAAATAGGAGCCTTAGGGTTTCTTTTAAGGACTTTTGACACTTTTACACATTTGAAGCTTTGGAGAGCTAGAGTTCTAGAGAGAGGTTCTAGAGAGAGAAAGCTTGTGTTCGTGATTCAGGTGCTTGTATCTTTCAGATCTGGAATAGAATCACTATTAAAATTACATTCTCGTGTGTTTCGGTCTCACTCGTGCACGGATTCCGCACGTTCACGAGTCGGTTCGCAATCGAAACGGAGTCAAACCGGTCCTAACAATGTGTATTATGTGGTTGTTACTTAAACTATTAATTATTCTGTGATATTAATAATTGGCAAATGTTTAAATTCAGATGGCCGACGAAGTGAATCAGGAAAATCTGGATAACGATAACCCGAGTAACAATACCCGGGTAACGAAAATCCAAATAACAATAATGGAAACCAAGTGGATAACAGTGCCATTCAACACATAGTAGCACAAGGAATAATAGATGCAATGCCATATATTCTTCAAACAGTTAGAGAAGCAGAAAATAAAAGTAAACATGATAGCAAGCGACCCTCTGAACCTGAAAACAGCGTGAACAATGGACCCGTACTTCAAATACCCATCCCCAAACGAAGAAGAACCGTGTCTTATGGTTGTTCTTACAAAGAATCCTGGTCTTGTAAACCAATGGAATTCTCGGGCAACGAAGGGGACATTGCAACTCTACGTTGGATAGAAAAGACTGAGGCAGTCTTAAGAATAAGCAAGTGCACAGAAGAAGATAAGATAATGTTTGCTTCCAATTTGTTTAAGAATTCAGCACTAGAATGGTGGAACACTATTTTCCAGACTAAAGGAAGTGATAGAACTTACAATATGGAATGGGAGGAGTTTAAAAAATGGTAGAAATGAAATTCTGCCCTCCTAATGAAAAAGAACAGATAGCAAACAAATTCTTAAACCTTAGAATGACTGGAGTGGATAGTAAGGGGTACACTAAGTTATTCTTTGAATATGCTAGAATAGTGCCAACCCTTGCTTCACCTGAACCAGTGTTAATCTCCCGTTACATCTGGGGATTAATCGGGGAGATAAGGCATGTAGTCAAGGCAGCTAGACCTCAAACCATAGAAGAAGCTGTAGAACTAGCCAACACCTTGATAGATGAATTAGTCCGTACGCGAGAAGAGGATCAAAGAAGAAACCTCACCCAGAAGCTTACACAAGAATTTTGTTCTGGAAATTCTAACCGTGGGAAAAATATAGGATCTACCTCTGCACCCTACTGTAAGAATTGCAAAAGGAAGCATTCAGGAAGATGCTCCATATACTGTAATTTCTGCAAAATATCGGGACATAAGGAAGAAGACTGCAGGAAGAAAGCTAACAACAAAATATGCTACAACTGCGGAGAACAAGGTCATATCAAGCCAAACTGTCCAAAGTTAGCTCCAGCTATGAATAACAAGAATACCAAAAATGCTAGAGCATTTGTTCTGACTGCAGAAGAAGCATAGATGATCCCAGATGTGATCACTGGTACGTTTTTAGTTAATGATATTTTTGCTAAAGTATTATTTGGCTCTGGTGCAAACCAAAGTTTTATTAATACTTCATTTTGCAAACTTCTCAATCAATCATTAACTAAACTTCCACAAGAATGTCTAGTAGAGACAGAAAATGGGGAAACCATTAAAATTTCTGAAATCTTGCAGGGAGCAAGAATAGAAATTCTAAATCAGAAATTTATTACAAACCTTTACCCCATGAATTTGGCAGGATTTGATGTCGTATTAGGAATGGATTGGTTAATAGCCAATAAAGCCAGTATTTTGTGTGATCAAAAGTCAATATAAGTAATTCACCAAAGGGTGAAAAGACCACAATTAAAGGATATAAAACCTCTAGATCCACTAAATTCATATCTGTGATGAAAACAACAAGTTACATAAGAAAAGGGTCATTAGTGTATTTGATTTCTATAATCACTAACACTAAAGGAAAATAATTAAAGGATATTCTAGTAGTATCCCAGTCTTCAGATATATTTCCAGAAGAATTACCAGGGCAACCTCCAGATAGAGAAGTTGAATTCAGAATCCATTTAATACCAGGAACAACACCAATTGCCAAAGCACCTTACCGTTTGGCATCTGCAAAAATGCAAGAACTAAAGAAACAATTAGACGAATTATTAGAAAAAGGATTCATACAACCAAGTTCATCCCCATGGGGAGCGCCAATCTTATTCATAAAAAAGAAGGACGGATCAATGCGTATGTGCATTGATTACCGTGAATTAAACAAGATCACGATTAAGAATCGGTATCCATTACCAAGAATTGATGATATGTTTGATCAGTTACAAGGAGCATGATTTTTCTCAAAAATCGATTTAAGGTCAGGATGTCATCAATTAAAAGTACAGGAAGAGGACATTCCTAAGACCGCCTTCAGAACAAGGTATGGCCATTATGAATTTACTGTCATGCCATTTGGTTTAACCAATGCCCCAGCTGCATTCATGGACATGATGAACCGAATATGTAAGCCATATTTGGATAAATTCATAATTGTCTTTATAGATGATATTCTCATTTACTCTAAGAGTAAAGAGGAACATGCAAAGCATTTGCATGCACTTTTAAGTTTATTAAGAAAATAAAAGCTTTATGCTAAGTTTTCAAAGTGCGAGTTTTGGTTAGAACAAGTACAATTTCTCGGACATCTAGTTAATCATGAAGGAATTCATGTGGATCCCACCAAGATCGAGGCAATAACCAAGTGGAAAACCCCTGAGTCACCAACTGAAGTAAGAAGTTTCTTAGGACTAGCCGGTTATTATCGAAGATTTATTCAAGATTTTTCTAGAATAGCCATTCCCTTAACTATGCTAACTTGTAAATCTGTTAAGTTTAAATGGGAACAAAAACAAGAAGAAGCCTTTAGAATCCTTAAGCAAAGATTAACCCATGCACCCATACTAGCGTTACCAGAAGGAACAGAAGATTTTGTAATTTATTGTGATGCTTCTAAATTAGGTTATGGATGTGTATTGATGCAACGTCAAAAGGTTATAGCATATGCATCCAGACAACTTAAGAATCATGAAGAAAATTATTCCACTCATGATTTAGAATTAGGAGCTATAATTTTCGCTCTTAAGATTTGGAGACATTACCTGTACGGTAGTAAGTTTACTGTTTTCACCGATCATAAAAGTTTAAGGTATGTCTTCGGGCAAAAGGAATTAAATATGAGACAAAGACACTGGATGGAATTTCTTAGTGATTATGATTGTGATATCCAGTACCATGCAGGAAAAGCAAATGTAGTTGCTGATGCTTTAAGCCGAAAGTATCACGAACAGCCAAAAAGAGTACGTTCTCTTCAATTGAATCTACAAATAGATTTAAATGAACAGATTAGAAAAGCACAAGAATCAGTAATCAATGATGATACTGAAAAACTAAAAGGAATGATCAAAGAATTAGAACAAGGAACAGATGGAATTTGGAGATTCCATAAGAAAAGAATATGGATACCTAAATTAGGAAACCTACGTCATCATATATTAGAAGAAGCCCATAAGTCTAAGTATACAATGCATCCAGGAAGCGATAAAATGTACCAGGATTTAAGAAAGAATTTCTGGTGGATAGGAATGAAAAAGGATATAGCAGCATACGTTGCAAAGTGTTTAAGCTGTTCACAAGTAAAAGCTGAACATCAGAAACCTTCAGGTTTATTGCAACAATTAGAAATGCCTGTTTGGAAATGGGAATTGATAACAATGTATTTTGTTACTAAATTACCCAAAACAAGGAAAGGCAATGACACAATCTGGGTTATTATAGATAGAGTAACCAAGTCAGCTCATTTCCTATCAATGAAGGAAACTTTCAGATGGAACAATTAGCTAAATTGTATGTAAATGAAATAGTTTCTTTACATGGAATTCCTCTATCAATTATTTCTGACAGAGATAGTCGTTTTACCTCTCATTTTTGGACAAGTTTCCAAAAAGCAATGGGAACCAAGTTAAATCTAAGCACAGCTTATCATCCTCAAACAGACGGACAAAGCGAAAGGACAATTCAGACAATGGAGGACATGCTTAGAGCATGTGTAATTGATTTCGGAGGTAATTGGGATGATCACTTACCGTTGATAGTATTTTCTTATAATAACAGTTATCACACAAGTATCAATGCTGCACCATTCGAAGCACTTTATGGACGAAAGTGCCGAACTCCAGTCTGTTGGGCAGAAATTGGGGAAAACAACTATCTCGGCCTGAGATAGTACAAGAAACAACAGACAAAATCATTCAAGTTAAGGAATGACTGAAAGCAGCACGTGATCGACAGAAGAGTTATGCAAATAACAGACGAAAACCATTGGAATTTCAAGTAGGAGATAAAGTGTTATTAAAAGTCTCTCCTTGGAAAGGAGTGGTAAGATTCATAAAAAGGGGAAAGCTAAGCCCCAGGTATGTTGGACCTTTTATGATTATTAGACGAATAGGACCTGTGGCTTATCAACTACAACTGCCAGAGGAAATGGCAGGGGTACATGATGTATTTCATGTATCTAATATCAAGAAATGCTTAGCTGATGAGTCACTAATAGTACCTCTTAAGGATATAGAGGTAAATGAACATTTAAATTTTATAGAGAGGCCTGTACAGATTGAGGACAGGAAAGTCAAGAACCTCAAGCACAAGAGACTAGTTCTGGTCAAAGTGAAGTAAGACTCCAAAAGGGGACCGGAATACACATGGAAGCTTGAATCAGAAATGCAAAGGAAATATCCACACTTATTCCAGTAGACCTCGAGGACGAGTTTTAAAACAAGGTGGGGAGGATATAAAAACCCTCCTAAAATTTTTCAGATACCCTAATATATTTTAAAATACCCCTATATGTCTTAAAATACACCCCGTTTGTGAAAACCGAGCCCAAAATATAAAATATCATTAAAAATAAAAAAACAAGAAAATTGAAGTTTACGCGGGGTGAGTAAGCTTTCTCTTGAGCTTACGCGGGCTGCGACAGCTTAAAGGTCAGGCGAACCCCTGAAATACTAGTCCACGCAGGGACTTAAACAAACAACATACCCTCGAAGGGGTTAACAGAAAGATAGGCCCACGCAGGGGCTCAAAAGATAACCATACCCACGCAGCGGGTCAAAACAGCAAGACAGACCCACGCAGGGGCTCAACTGAAAACAAGGAAATTACAATCAATAATTGAAGGATTCAATGGTCCTTCTTGCTCTTCCCTTTTATTAAACTTGTCAATCCCTGAAAGAAACTTTGTCGCTCCCTGCGATCTCTGTGAAAGCCTCGCTCGACTTGGTCCAATCTTTGAAGAATTTCTTCCCGTTCGGGTGGGGAAAACCGCGGCGGCTGCGATTGTTGCCGAATTATAGGTCTAGCAGGTATTTGGTACCCATGAGTTGGGTACCCTACTCCCCAAGGAGCTCCATACGGTCCTTCCGGGTGAAGGGTGTTGTAATTGGCCGCTACCAAGTATGGGTCGGTTTCAGCATAATTATAGTTGGTGTGAGCCAGCTGCTCAAACGGGTTGTACGCCATTGAACCTGTATATGCAGGAATCGGGTTATCAAAACCCATCGGTGGTGGTTGTGGTGCAACTGGGTTTGAAGGCCCACCCATTTGAGGGTCTTCATGTAGTGGCGGATAATGACTGCCACTTGAGTGATGAGGGGTGTTGAAGTGAAAATCCCCTCCACGCGCGGATACTCGCGCGCCTGTCCTCCTACGCCTCGGTGGTACTGGAGGTGCTTGATGAACTGGCGGCGGTGGAGGCGGTGGCGTGACTGCCACAAAACGTGAATCCCCCGAGGGATCTTGCTGCTGTTGTTGCTGCTGGTGGGGCGATGAATGGTGAGAAGGTGTGAAGTACCATTCATGCTGGTTGAACCTTGCCTGAAAATTGTCTGGACCACCGTATGGTGATCCGTGAAAAGATGAGCCATCCGAGACCTCAATAGGATGGTTGGGGGCCCCGGTTGCAGGCTCAATAGGGTCGGTGTCCTCCTCCATATCCATGGCGTTTTCGCCGGAAAAGTGATCCTCCGGTCCCAATGGGTTAAAACCCACGGGTTTTTGTATGTAGTTCACCGGGTTAAACCGGCCCTGAAAAACAGGAGTGGGGTTACCAAAAGAATTGTGCGAAAGGGATCGCTGAAGCGGTATATATGAAGGTTGTGGGTTATCGGGCTCGTTTTCTGACTGTGGCCCATAGGAGTTACGAAAGGGAGGCGTTGAACTATGTGAAACAGACCGTCTAGCGGGCTCCACATTGGTCCTCCAGTTCTTTCGAGGATCAGCACTCGCAGTGGCAGAAGGAGCTCGCCTGTGCGAAGGCCGGGCTTCATGATCATTGGGGGCGGTGATTGGCCCCTTGCCTCGTCCTCTTCGTCTGAAAAATCTTGGTGGCATATTTAGACCTGTCAATATAACATAAGATAACAACAAGAATATATAAAATAAAAGACAAAGTTAAAAATAAATTGAAACAAATTTGGATTGTTCCTATGTTCTTTGTCTAGACTCGAAAATTTTAGAATGTGCAATTGTGTAACTGAGATTAAACACAAAAGGCTAGTGTTTAATTCACTCAGCGTTGGCTCTGATACCAACCTGTCACACCCCGATATTTCCACGTTTGACCGGTGGGCCCGGTGGGGAGTATCGTGACGTGGTTGGCAACATTACAGTCAAACAACACAATATTTAAATGCACAGCGGATTCAAATGAAAGATATATTTCAATTGAATATAATTGTAATGTCAAGTATCATAACAGTCGAAAGTTTATCCACAGGTGGATCAAAATAAAATGGAAACAGTAGTTCAACAGACTTTAGGAATCTTAAGCTTGCGAGACTCTTTATTGATGCTAGGAGTAGCCAGCCTATTACGAGTAGTACCTGCACTTAATCTTTTTGGGAAAATACGTCAGTTTACACTGGTAAATACAATTTAACTGACTCATTTTAAAAATGGTTAAAATTGATTTGAATGCACGTGGCACAAACTTTTTATAACTTGGGATAATTATTTAAACATATAAACTTGTAAAAGAATTACATGTTCCTTATGCGTTCAGTAGCCCGGTTCGTGCCGGGTTAAAGATCAATAGACACACCACATTATTTATTTTGGCACTGACGGGTGTACGCCTACACCCCACGCTTAGGTCGTGGCCATTTCGTAAAATGATGTCAAGGATATCCGGGACATGGTCATTAACCTCCCAAAGGCTTTAAGCAAACAAAACATTTCAAAACGGGTCATCTCGATAATACTTAACCACCAATCGATTAAGGTCGAATGCCCGACCAAGCGGTATTTTATATACCGTACCCCAAGCCCGTATAATGGAAAATAAGTTAAAAGTATTTACCTTTGCAAGTATAATTCACAAATATCAATTGCGGGTAGCTTTTACTGGGCCTCCTATTCTGGAACAAAGGTTTATAATAACCTATTAGAATCCTAACGGTCTTTAGTTAAGCTTAAGCTTAGACCGATTAGTTTTAAGGAATGATACGGTTCGAACGCGGGATTAAACGAAGACCGGAATAGAATGTGATTTAGACCCGACAAGTTTGAAGACTTTTCTTATATGGGTAATCTAAACACATTCTGGATTTTGAGATAAAACCGATAAGGTTTGACCTGTTTCGGCTAATTTATGCAAACTAGTTACATAAACCGAACCGAACACGCAAGAGGCGTAACGGGTAATCATTAGAGCCATATACATGTTTCCTAAGTTAATATGCCTTTAATATGTTGTGACATTAGTAAGATATCTTTTATTATGCCCGAAACGAATTTAAACACCCACTATGCCTCGTAGGGGCATTTTGTTCATTTACAAGGTTATAAAAGAGTTTAAGTATTAACCTGAGTTACAGGTCTGATCTAATGAGCAAAATACTTAATTTACTAAGTTATAACAGTAGGGTATTGCATATTTGTGAAATTTATCAATTATAACCAAACTATGCACCGTATGGGCATTTTGGTAATTTCACATAAGCCGAAAAGCTCAAAACTGAAGTCTGAGTTAAACAACTTTTGCTTACTACTAACATATTATAATTTACCTAAAATATCAGTAGGTATCAACCCTTATATGTTTAAAATAGTTTTAGTACATACTATGCGTTAAAAACGCTTAAAAAGGCGATTAGGAGCCGTTTCCAGGTTCTATATAGAAAGCTGATATTTTTATTATTCCAGAAGGTTTAAAATAATTTATTTATCATATAAAATCAGTAGCAAAAGGTTTGGGGTCAAAAAGATATGTAGAACTCATTTTATGGTCCAAAAGGGCAAAACCGACATTTACCGACTCAAGCTTATAACTCTAAGTTATGCTCAGCCTAAAATTAAATAAAAACTTCAAAAATCCCAAAATAATATATTACATCATTGGGTAACAATTTTGATATCAAAAAGTAGGTTTAAATAGGCTATATGCTAATTATGCCGTTTAATCGCTAAAAAGCTTTCTAATTAAGTTAATGAGCATAACTCTCAATCTACACCTCAAACTGATGTCAAATTTTGGGTACAAGTTTATATATCAGTAACTACGGTTTCTACTCTTTTACATTTTTAAAAATCACGTTTTATGGTGAAAAGGGCATAATGGTCAACATATGAGCAATTAACGGAATCATGCATATTAATTGGATAACTAACGAACCAAGGTGTATAATCACAGAGGGTTATACTAGCATGTAACCTAGTCCAATTAAACCTCTACGGCATTTCTAAAACATGCTTAAACGGGCCAGAGCTGAAAGTAAAAGCAAAAGTCAAATTATGCGACTTTCGGTTCCGAACCGGGTCTCTACTGAAAATTGTCGGGTTGAACATGTTTAGACATGTTCTTACACTAATTACCGAGTTATATTAATGATCAAACAGGTTGTATGGGTTCTACATTGCTAATTATGCATAAATTGGAAAATAAGCATTCTGTTGACTTTTTAATGACAAGTTTGACCCGACATTTGACCTAGTTAGAGTGGGAATTAGAGGGTGCCCTTTTAAGGGTTTATTGCTCACATAATTACCAACTTATAACTACTTTCAATTCGACTAATCACTGGACCATTAATGACTAATCGTGAAGTCAACCGTTAATTACGACGGTTTAACTTTTAAGCTAAAACTAAGTAAAAACTCAACTAAGAAAGGTTAAGCATACTTACTGAAGTCCTATGCACGATTTGGAAAGTCTTGGGTCTGCTCTTAAGCTCCAGGAAGCTCCAGAAATGCAGAAGGAACGTGTGATCAATTGTTTGCAACAAGAGGCCTTTATATAGTGTTCAATCTCACTTAGATCATTGACACACAAGCCTAGCAATGGCCATGGATCATCCACAGATGTCCCTAAGGGCCTAGGAATTATTTAGGGGTCGCCCATGGTGTGAAATATCTGTTTAAAGTCGGTTATAGCGTGAAAGTAGGCTGCTGTCCCAACTTTCTGTAACTGGGGATCGGACGCGGCCCGTGTAAGCCTCTGTTAATGCTTACGCGGCCCGCCCGAGCCTTGTATCCAGATTTCACATTTTCAAGTTGTTGCATCTTGTCCCTTGGCCCTTCGAAAGGTCAACCTAACTTTATTTCTTGCAATTTGAGCCCTCCAAATTTACCTATAAGGGCTTTAAGACTTATACCCACTTTGTTAAGTCCTTGGTCACTTCCTGTTTACCCGAAAAGTCATAATTTTTAACGTTGACGCTTTAACCCCTTGTATGCGAATTTGATCATAACTTTCTCATACGATAACGAAACTTTATGAAATTTATATCGTGCATTCTAGTGAGCATAATTAACCGTTACAAAGCTTCGGGTTTGCTAAAAGGTCACTCAGAGGTATACTTTAAACATGTTGACACATTTAACCCCTGCAGTTTGTAATCTCTCACTTTCTTTCATATTTAGCTTCGTATGATCCATGATTTATTCGTTTGAAGGTATGAGCATCATGTTGGGTTACTGTAAAGTATATTTATCCATTGTTGACAATTTGAACCCTTATATTCACATACTTTTCATGTTTGTCAACTTTAGTCCCTCTAGAGTATTCTTTCACACGTTCAAACCTATGACACGTGTCAACACATTATAGGACGCGAATTTTCTAGGTGTTACATCCTCACCCCCTTAAAATAAATCTCGACCTTGAGATTTACTGAAATAAATAAGGGTACTTTTCTTTCATTGTGGACTCAACCTCCCACGTGTACTTGGGACCTCTACGGACATCCCATTTTACCTTTACAATAGACACATACTTCCTTCGAAGCTTCTTAACCTGTCGATCCTCGATCGACACAGGTTTTTCGACAAACTTCAAGCTCTCTTCTATGTGCACATATGTATGCGGTATGACTAGTGATTCATTAGCGAAACACTTCTTCAGATTGCAGATGTGGAATACATTGTGAATACCACTGAGCTCTTCAGGTAGGTTTAACTTATAGGCAACTGATCCGACACGTTCGATGACTTCGAATGGTCCTATGTATCTCGGGCTTAACTTGCCTTTCTTACCAAATCGCATCACTCCCTTCCAGGGTGATACTTTAAGCAACACTTTGTCACCTACCTCGAAGTTAAAAGATTTACGCTTTAAATCTGCGTAGCTTTTCTGCCTATCTCTGGCAGCTTTCAGGCGATCACGAATCTGGACAATCTTGTCTGTTGTTTCAAAGACTATTTCTGGTCCTGACAGTTGGACATCTCCAACTTTCGCCCAACAAACGGGCGTTCTGCACTTTCTACCGTATAGGGCCTCGAAAGGCACAGCCTTGATGCTGGTATGGTAGCTATTGTTATATGAGAACTCGATCAATGGTAGGTGGTTATCCCAACTACCACCTAAGTCGATCACACATGCACGAAGCATGTCTTCCAACGTTTGGATTGTACGCTCACTTTGTCCGTCTGTCTGAGGATGGTAAGCCGTACTAAAATTTAAACGCGTGCCCAGAGATTGTTGGAAACTTTTCCAAAAATGTGACGTGTATCTAGTATCTCTGTCAGAGATAATAGCCACAGGTACGCCATGTAGAGCTACAATCTTATCTACGTATAATTGGGCTAACATGTCGGAGCTATAGGTCTCCTTGATGGGTAGGAAATGTGCTGACTTAGTCAGTCTATCAACTATCACCCATATTGTGTCATTCCCTTTCCTGGTTTTGGGCAACTTGGTGATGAAATCCATCGTCACCATTTCCCACTTCCACGTGGGAAGTTCAGGCTGCTGTAGCAAACCTGACGACTTCTGATGTTCAGCTTTGACTTGCGCGCACGTCAAACATTTAGCTACATATGTAGCTATAGACTTCTTCAATCCTATCCACCAAAAGTTTGCTTTCAAATCCTGGTACATCTTATCAGCTCCAGGATGAACAGAATATTTAGAGCTGTGGGCTTCCTGGAGGATAACATCTCGAAGTCCTCCATAAACTGGAACCCATATTCTTCCATTTAACCTCAGGATTCCGTCCTTGCCCTGAGATAATTGCTCTTCAGTGACTCCTAGCCTTTCGTTAGGATAGTTAGCTTCCAACACAGCTTCCTTCTGTGCAGCTAACAACCTTTCATTCAAACTGTTCTTTATTTCAATGCTCTTGGCATTGATTCGGATGGGTTTCACTCTTTCCTGATGACTTAAGGCATCAGCGACTACATTCGCTTTGCCAGGATGGTATCTTATTTCACAATCATAATCATTCAACGTCTCCATCCATCGGCGCTGCCTCATGTTTAAATCCTTTTGGTTAAACAGGTGCTGGAGGCTCTTGTGATCGGAATAGATCACACACTTGATACCATATAAATAGTGCCTCCATAGCTTCAGTGCAAATACAACGACACCCAACTCCAAGTCATGGGTGGTGTAATTCTTTTCGTGCACTTTTAACTGACGTGAAGCATAGGCAATAACTTTTCCCTTCTGCATAAGCACACATCCCATCCCGGTGTGTGATGCATCACAATATACCACAAAATCTTCTACTCCATCAGGCAATGTCAACACAGGAGCATTGCTCAATTTTTGCTTGAGAATATCGAAGGATTCCTGTTGCTTAGGGCCCCAATCAAACTTTACTTTCTTACGAGTCAATGAAGTTAGGGGTGCAGCAATCCTTGAGAAATTTTCGATAAAGCGTCTGTAGAATCCTGCTAATCCCAAGAAACTGTGAATTTCTGTGGGCGTCTTTGGCTCTTGCCAATTCATGACAACTTCAACCTTAGCGAGATCCACTTGGATACCACGCTCACTAACCACATGTCCAAGAAATTGGACTTCGCGAAGCCAAAATTCACATTTAGAGAATTTGGCGTAGAGCTTCTCCTGCTGAAGTAGTGAAAGAATACATCGGAGATGTTTCTCATGATCAGATTTGTTCTTCGAGTAGATCAGGATGTCGTCAATGAAAACAATGACAAATTTGCCCAAGTATGGTTTGCAGACGCGATTCATGAGATCCATGAATGCGGCAGGTGCATTAGTGAGCCCAAAAGGCATCACTAGGAATTCGTAATGACCATAACGAGTCCTAAATGCAGTCTTGTGTACATCTTCATCTTTAACCTTCAATTGATGATAGCCTGACCTCAGATCGATCTTAGAGAAGTAACTTGCCCCTTGAAGCTGATCGAACAGATCGTCGATTCTGGGCAATGGGTACCTATTCTTGATAGTGACCTTATTAAGCTCACGGTAATCGATGCACAGACGCATCGATCCATCCTTCTTCTTGACAAACAAGATTGGTGCTCCCCAAGGAGATGAACTAGGTCTAATGAAACCTTTGGCTAGCAATTCATCTAGTTGCGTTCTCAATTCCTTCATCTCTGTTGGTGCCAACCTATAAGGTGCTCTAGCAACAGGTGCTGCTCCAGGGATGATGTCATTTCTGAATTCCACTTGCCTATCTGGTGGTAAACCAGGTAGTTCTTCAGGAAAAACTTCAGGGTATTCAGAAATAACAGGAATGTCTTCCATCTTCGGTTTCAGCTCATCAATAGTCACTTGTGCCATGTAGACGACACAACCCTTCTTTAAACCCTTAGATGCCTTGAGCATAGTCACTTGCTCAGGCAGTCCATACCAGGTATCTCCATGAATGGTAAGTGGTTCACCAGACGGAGTCTTGATTGCTACTTGCTTCTTATTGCAGACAATTTGGGCCTGGTTATAAGATAACCAGTCCATACCCAAAACTATGTCGAAACCGGCTAACTTCAGAGGAAGTAGGGACAAAGGAAAAGAGTGGTTCTTAATGGATATAAAACATCCATCTAATATGGTTGAGGCGGTTTCTAAGGTGCCATCTGCTAACTCCACCTCATATTTCACACTTAAGGTTTTAACAGGTAATTTCAGCAATTTGCAAAACTTATTATCTACAAATGATTTATCAGCGCCTGAATCAAAAAGTACTCTTGCATAGACATCATTTATGAGGAAAGTACCTGTGATCACATTATTGTCCTGCACAGCTTCTTTCGCATCCATCCTGAAGACCCTAGCATTGGTCTTCTTTCCTTCATCAGCTTTCTTTGCAAGTTTTGGGCAGTTGGACTTGATATGCCCTTTTTCGTTGCAACTGTAGCACGTTGTGTCCTACAACTTTTTGCAATCCAAGGTCTTGTGCTCCTTGGACTTGCATATCCCACATGCAAAAGTTCTCGACTGTGTCTGCGAGTTCGATTCATACCTGCACTTCCCGAAGTGCTGTCTCTTGCAGATCTTACACTTGGGCTTATCACCAGATTGATGCCCATCCTTCTTAGACTCAGACCCTTTCTTGTGGTCATTGCTCCCTCGGTGCTTCTTGTTTGACCTTCGTGAATTGTCATCTTCACGTTTCCTTTTCTCTGCATCTGTGTTCCTCAGCGATCTCTGACCGCGTCCAATGTGAGGGACAAAGATATATCAGTTACAGATCTGAAAGTAGTTGGCTGAGAGGCCTTCACACTTGCCTTTATTTCTTGGGCTAATCCCCCAATGAAACGAGCTATTCGTTTGGGTTCCGGGGTCACCAGATACGGAACCAATCTTGACAATGTGTTGAAACTCGTGAGGTAAGCTTGGCAGTCAAGGTTCTTCATCAATAAGGACAGAAAATCCGACTTGATCTTTTCAACCTCATGCTGAGGGCAGTAGTTCTCCCTGATGAGGGCAACGAATTGTTCCCATGACATGTTGTACAGTGGAATCTTCCCTGTAGCTTGAATCAAAGATCTCCACCAGGCTAAGGCCTCACCTTTGAACGATTGAGACGCAAATTTTACCACATCCTTCTCAGCGCACCCACTGATATCAACAACGGTATCCATCTCATCCAACCAGGTCATACAGTCTATGGCCCCTTTTTCCCCAGTGAAGTCCCTGGGTTTACATGAAACAAAGTATTTGTAGGAGCAACCCTTATCACGGGGTCCTTGATTCAGCATGATCTTTTGAGATGGATCACTTCGATGATTTGAAGAGTGACGATCGTCATCGTCTTTCTTGGGTTCATCCTTCTTGGAGGGTGGCTTTGAATGCGGTGTAGATAGCGTCCTACTTCGAGTCCCGCTATATTCTTCATACTGCCGCACTATGGCCTTTGTAACAGCGCCGTCTATTAACGCTTGTAGTTCAGCACCCGTTATATTAATTCGGGCGTTATCATTATTCTCCCTTGGCTGACTATTAATTTCATCCGAGTCAGCCATTTTAATTTAAACTGTTACATAAGACAATGACAATAGTTTATTTGGGAGTTTATTATAGAATTGTCTTTTATGGCAATTCATTAACCACGGTAAACAGAGACCAGATTTGGTTAATTTGTTAATCATATTTATTTAGGATTTTCATTATAATTTATCCTAATTACAATACAATAACAGTGTTATTAGTAGTACAAAAGGCCTAGTCACAAGGACATTTTTAAATCATAAACCATGATTTCAAAGAATCAAGGCATTAAGGTTTGAACATAGTTCCTTACCTTTTTCTGACAGAGAGTCATAGACTACTACTGTCTTTTGTCTCATATGAAAATGAGTATGGCCCGTAGGCACTATATTACCAATGTATGGTAAAAATATGATCATCTTAATTGATGATTTAAACCCATGATTCATAGATCATTAAGTTGGGTTAGGATTCTTTTGAAGAATCCTTATATAAGAATGACGTGTGTGATTTTAACAAATCACATCTGCCAGGAGTGTTAACATGTTTTCAGATGTTAACAAGGATCCGAATCTTTTAAACAGGTCTTACCATCTTGGCCAGGTCTTATAATGACACGGAGGCTAGGTTATACCGTTAAGATTCTTAATTAATATTTAAAATAGGCAGATCAATTTTTAAAAAGGAATGATTCTGATTTATTTATTTCATGTAATATAACTATGCATATAATAGCAAAATGAAATTTATAAACTTAACATTCCATTAACATTTAAAAAGTACACTTTGCCCTAAACGAGACTTTTACATAAACAACTTACCCACGCAGGGGTAACACTGAAATACTAGTCCACGCAGGGACTTAAACAAACAACATACCCTCGAAGGGGTTAACAGAAAGATAGGCCCACGCAGGGGCTCAAAAGATAACCATACCCACGCAGGGGTCAAAACAGCAAGACAGACCCACGCATGGGCTCAACTGAAAACAAGGAAATTACAATCAATAATTGAAGGATTCAATGGTCCTTCTTGCTCTTCCTTTTTATTAAACTTGTCAATCCCTGAAAGAAACTTTATCGCTCCCTGCGATCTCTGTGAAAGTCTCGCTCGACTTGGTCCAATCTTTGAAGAATTTATTCCCGTTCGGGTGGGGAAAACCGCGGCGGCTGCGATTGTTGCCGAATTATAGGCCTAGCAGGTATTTGGTACCCATGAGTTGGGTACCCTACTCCCCAAGGAGCTCCATACGGTCCTTCCGGGTGAAGGGCGTTGTAATTGGCCGCTACCAAGTATGGGTCGGTTTCGGCGTAATTATAGTTGGTGTGAGCCAGCTGCTCAAATGGGTTGTACGCCATTGACCCTGTATATGCAGGAATCGGGTTATCAAAACCCATCGGTGGTGGTTGTGGTGCAACTGGGTTTGAAGGCCCACCCATTTGAGGGTCTTCATGTAGTGGCGGATAATGACTGCCACTTGAGTGATGAGGGGTGTTGAAGTGAAAATCCCCTCCACGCGCGGATATTCGCGCGCCTGTCCTCCTACGCCTCGGCGGTTCTGGAGGTGCTTGATGAACTGGCGGCGGTGGAGGCGGTGGCGTGACAGCCACAAAACGTGAATCCCCCGAGGGATCTTGCTGCTGCTGTTGCTGCTGGTGGGGCGATGAATGGTGAGAAGGTGTGAAGTACCATTCATGCTAGTTGAACCTTGCCTGAAAATTGTCTGGACCACCGTAGGGTGATCCGTGAAAAGATGATCCATCCGAGACCTCGATAGGATGGTTGGGGGTCCCGGTTGCAGGCTCAATAGGGTCGGTATCCTCCTCCATGTCCATGGCGTTATCGCCGGAAAAGTGATCCTCCGGTCCCAATGGGTTAAAACCCACGGGTTCTTGTATGTAGTTTGCCGGGTTAAACCGGCCCTGAAAAACAGGAGTGGGGTTACCAAAAGAATTGTGCGAAAGGGATCGCTGAAGGGGTATATACGAAGGTTGTGGGTTATCGGGATCGTTTTCTGACTGTGGCCCATAGGAGTTACGAAAGGGAGGCGATGAACTATGTGAAACAGACCGTCTAGCGGGCTCCACATTGGTCCTCCAGTTCTCTCGAGGATCAGCACTCGCAGTGGTAGAAGGAGCTCGCCTGTGCGAAGGCCCGGCTTCGTGATCATTGGGGGCGGTGATTGGTCCCTTGCCTCGTCCTCTTCGTCTGAAAAATCTTGGCGGCATATTTAGACCTGTCAATATAACATAAGATAACAACAAGAATATATAAAATAAAAGACAAAGTTAAAAATAAATTGAAACAAATTTGGATTGTGCCTATGATCTTTGTCTAGACTCGAAAATTTTAGAATGTGCAATTGTGTAACTGAGATTAAACACAAAAGGCTAGTGTTTAATTCACTCACCTTTGGCTCTGATACCAACCTGTCACACCCCGATATTTCCACGTTTGACCGGTGGGCCCGGTGGGGAGTATCGTGACGTGGTTGGCAACATTACAGTCAAACAACATAATATTTAAATGCACAGCCGAAGCAAATGAAAGATATATTTCAATCGAATATAATTGTAATGTCAAGTATCACAACAGTCGAAAATTTATCCACCGGTGGATCAAAATAAAATGGAAACAGTAGTTCAACAGACTTTAGGCATCTTAAGCTTGCGAGACTCTTTATTGATGCTAGGAGTAGCCAGCCTATTACGAGTAGTACCTGCACTTAATCTTTTTGGGAAAATACGCCAGTTTACACTGGTAAATACAATTTAACTGACTCATTTTAAAAATGGTTAAAATTGATTTGAATGCACGTGGCACAAACTTTTTATAACTTGGGATAATTATTTAAACATATAAACTTGTAAAAGAATTACATGTTCCTTATGCGTTCAGTAGCCCGGTTCATGCCGGGTTAAAGATCAATAGACACACCACATTATTTATTTTGGCACTGACGGGTGTACGCCTACACCCCGCGCTTAGGTCGTGGCCATTTCGTAAAATGATGCCAAGGATATCCGGGACATGGTCATTAACCTCCCAAAGGCTTTAAGCAAACAAAACATTTCAAAATGGGTCATCTCGATAATACTTAACCACCAATCGATTATGGTCGAATGCCCGACCAAGCGGTATTTTATATACCGTACCCCAAGCCCGTATAAGGGAAAATAAGTTAAAAGTATTTACCTTTGCAAGTATAATTCACAAATATCAATTGCGGGTAGCTTTTACTGTGCCTCCTATTCTGGAACAAAGGTTTATATTAACCTATTAGAATCCTAACGGTCTTTAGTTAAGCTTAAGCTTAGACCGATTAGTTTTAAGGAACGATACGGTTCGAACGCGTGATTAAGCGAAGACCAGAATAGAATTTGATTTAGACCCGACAAGTTTGAAGACTTGTCTTATATGGGTAATCTAAACACATTCTGGATTTTGAGATAAAACCGATAAGGTTTGACCCGTTTCGGCTAATTTATGCAAACTAGTTACATAAACCGAATCGAACGCGCAAGAGGCGTAACGGTTAATCATTAGAGCCATATACAGGTTTCCTAAGTTAATATGCCTTTAATATGTTGTGACATCAGTAAGATATCTTTTATTATGCCCGAAACGAATTTAAACACACACTATGCCTCGTAGGGGAATTTTGGTCATTTACAAGGTTATAAAAGAGTTTAAGTATTAACCTGAGTTACAGGTCTGATATAATCAGCAAAATACTTAATTTACTAAGTTATAACAGTAGGGTATTGCATATATGTGAAATTTATCAATTATAACCAAACTATGAACCGTAGGGGCATTTTGGTAATTTCACATAAGCCGAAAAGCCCAAAACTGAAGTCTGAGTTAAACAACTTTTGCTTACTGCTAAAATATTAAAATTTACCTAAAATATCAGTAGGTATCAACCCTTGTATGTTTAAAATAGTTTTAGTACATAATATGCGTTAAAAACGCTTAAAAAGGCGATTAGGAGCCGTTTCCGGGTTCTATATAGAAAGCTGATATTTTTATTATTCCAGAAGGTTTAAAATAATTTATTTATCATATAAAATCAGTAGCAAAAGGTTTGGGGTCAAAAAGATATGTAGAACTCATTTTATGGTCCAAAAGGGCAAAACCGACATTTACCGACTCAAGCTTATAACTCTAAGTTATGCTCAGCCTAAAATTAAATAAAAACTTCAAAAATCCCAAAATAATATATTACATCAGTGGGTAACAAGTTTGATATCAAAAAGTAGGTTTAAATAGGCTATATGCTAATTATGTCGTTTAATCGCTAAAAAGCTTTCTAATTACGTTAATGAGCATAACTCTCAATCTACACCTCAAACTGATGTCAAATTTTGGGTATAAGTTTATATATCAGTAACTAAGGTTTCTACTCTTTTACATTTTTAAAAATCATGTTTTATGGTGAAAAGGGCATAATGGTCAACATATGAGCAATTAACGGAATCATGCATATTAATTGGATAACTAACGAACCAAGGTGTATAATCACAGAGGGTTATACTAGCATGTAACCTAGTCCAACTAAAGCTCTATGGCATTTCTAAAACATGCTTAAACGGGTCAGAGCTGAAAGTCAAAGCAAAAGTCAAATTATGCGACTTTCGGTTCCAAATCGGGTCTCTACTGAAAATTGTCGGGTTGAACATGTTTAGACATGTTCTTACACTAATTACCGAGTTATATTAATGATCAAACAGGTTGTATGGGTTCTACATTGCTAATTATGCATAAATTGGAAAATAAGCATTTTGTTGACTTTTTAATGACAAGTTTAACCTGACATTTGACCTAGTTAGAGTGGGAATCAGAGGGTGCCCTTTTAAGGGTTTATTGCTCACATAATTACTAACTTATAACTACTTTCAATTTGACTAATCACTGCACCATTAATGATTAATCACGAAGTCAACCGTTAATTACGACGGTTTGACTTTTAAGCTAAAACTAAGTAAAAACTCAACTAAGAAAGGTTAAGCATACTTACTGAAGTCCTATACACGATTAGGAAAGTATTGGGTCTGCTCTTAAGCTCCAGGAAGCTCCAGAAATGCAGAAGGAATGTGTGATCAATTGTTTGCAACAAGAGGCCTTTATATAGTGTTCAATCTCACTTAGATCATTGACACACAAGCCTAGCAATGGCCATGGATCATCCACAGATGTCCCTAAGGGCCTAGGAATTATTTAGGGGTCGCCCATGGTGTGAAATATCTGTTTAAAGTCGGTTATAGCGTGAAAGTAGGCTGCTGTCCCAACTTTCTATAACTGGGGATCGGACGCGGCCCGTGTAAGCCTCTGTTAATGCTTACGCGGCCCGCCTGAGCCTTGTATTCAGATTTCACATTTTCAAGTTGTTGCATCTTGTCCCTTGGCCCTTCGAAAGGTCAACCTAACTTTATTTCTTGCAATTTGAGCCCTCCAAATTTACCTATAAGGGCTTTATGACTTATACCCACTTTGTTAAGTCCTTGGTCACTTCCTGTTTACCCGAAAAGTCATAATTTTTAACGTTGACGCTTTAACCCCTTGTATGCGAATTTGATCATAACTTTCTCATACGATAACGAAACTTTATGAAATTTATATCGTGCATTCTAGTGAGCATAATTAACCGTTACAAAGCTTTGGTTTTGCTAAAAGGTCACTCAGAGGTATACTTTAAACAGTTTGTAATCTCTCACTTTCTTTCATATTTAGCTTCGTATGATCCATGATTTATTCGTTTGAAGGTATGGGCATTATGTAGGGTTACTGTAAAGTATATTTATCCATTGTTGACAATTTGAACCCTTATATTCACATACTTTTCATGTTTGTCAACTTTAGTCCCTCTAGAGTATTCTTTCACACGTTCAAACCTATGACACGTGTCAACACATTATAGGACGTGAATTTTCGAGGTGTTACATCCTCACCCCCTTAAAAGAAATCTCGACCTCGAGATTTACTGAAATAAATAAGGGTACTTTTCTTTCATTGTGGACTCAACCTCCCACGTGTACTTGGGACCTCTACGGGCATCCCATTTTACCTTTACAATAGGCACATGCTTCCTTCGAAGCTTCTTAACCTGTCGATCCTCGATCGACACAGATTTTTTCGACAAACTTCAAGCTCTCTTCTATGTGCACATCTGTATGCGGTATGACTAGTGATTCATTAGCGAAACACTTCTTCAGATTGCAGATGTGGAATACATTGTGAATACCACTGAGCTCTTCAGGTAGGTTTAACTTATAGGCAACTGATCTGACACGTTCAATGACTTTGAATGGTCCTACGTATCTCGGGCTTAACTTGCCTTTCTTACCAAATCGCATCACTCCCTTCTAGGGTGATACTTTAAGCAACACTTTGTCACCTACCTCGAAGTTAAAAGATTTACGCTTTAAATCTGCGTAGCTTTTCTGCCTATCTCTGGCAGCTTTCAGGGGATCACGAATCTGGACAGTCTTGTCCGTTGTTTCAAAGACTATTTCTGGTCCTGACAGTTGGACATCTCCAACTTCCGCCCAACAAATGGGCGTTCTGCACTTTCTACCGTATAGGGCCTCGAAAGGCGCAACCTTGATGCTGGTATGGTAGCTATTGTTATATGAGAACTCGATCAATGGTAGGTGGTTATCCCAACTACCACCTAAGTCGATCACACATGCACGAAGCATGTCTTCCAACGTTTGGATTGTACGCTCACTCTGTCCGTCTGTCTGAGGATGGTAAGCCGTACTAAAATTTAAACGCGTGCCCAGAGATTGTTGGAAACTTTTCCAAAAATGTGACGTGTATCTAGTATCTCTGTCAGAGATAATAGCCACATGTACGCCATGTAGAGCTACAATCTTATCTACGTATAATTGGGCTAACATGTCGGAGCTATAGGTCTCCTTAATGGGTAGGAAATGTGCTGATTTAGTCAGTCTATCAACTATCACCCATATTGTGTCATTCCCTTTCCTGGTTTTGGGCAACTTGGTGATGAAATCCATCGTCACCATTTCCCACTTCCACGTGGGAAGTTCAGGCTGTTGTAGCAAACCTGACGGCTTCTGATGTTCAACTTTGACTTGCGCGCACGTCAAACATTTAGCTACATAGGTAGCTATAGACTTCTTCAAGCCTATCCACCAAAAGTTTGCTTTCAAATCCTGGTACATCTTATCAGCTCCAGGATGAAAGGAATAATTCCCACTGACAAATGTTTTTAAAACGCGTTTCAGGTAACACAATGTGACAACCAAATTAGAAGAAAGCCAGCTTGAGAGCACTGACGGCTTGGAAAAAATGTGGCTATAAAAGTTACCTAAAAGACGATGTTTTAAAATTCAATAAAATAGGGTTTATCCCTATATTGTAATAAGAAACTTGGGTTTTACCCATGTGGTTATTAATATAAAATATGGTGGTTTTACTCTGATAAACATTTCCTAACTACGGTCCTGATGTAATTTCCGCTGCCAAATTAATAACTGATACCACCACAAACGAATGTTCGCGGTCGCCCGTTCCCGGGACAGATAAGGGGGCCATACAAAAATATAATAAAACGCCAAAATTAGCAAATATGTGTAAAACTCCATAATGCCATACAAAAGCCCCCCAATAAACTAACAAACTATAATAAAATTAATTTGAACACCTAATATTATAAAAAAAAGCGAAAAAATGAGCAAAAGAATATAAAACAAAAGAAGTCCAATAGTTATCTAACCGCCATTGGAAAACAAAACGCTATAATTATAGCCGTCAAAAATATTTGACGAGTTACACCATTAAAACAATTGAGTTTTAAAACAAAACACGGTAAACTGCAAAAAAACAGGAAAATGAAACGACGGAAAACATAATTACTAACATTTATTATATTAAATTTATTTATCTTTTTCAAAACGCCATAATTACCTTACATACGCGGGAAAAAAAAGTCAATATAAAAGAAGACCATCAAAACCCAAGTTCAAACACGCCAAAAAAACTAAAACGCCACATATTCTCCAAAACGCCAAAAAATTTAAAAAATGGCTAAGGTTACTGCATGGAGGTTTGAAAGGAAAGAAAAAATATTCATCATAAAGTTCACTGACAGGAGAAGGGTTAAGGTAAGAACAATAAAAGCCATGATGGGAATGAATGAAAATATTCAAAAGGATATCCTGGCCCTTGGAGTTCCAAGAGACAACGATTGTGAAAAAACAAGAACTGTAATAAGAAGACTGGAGAGAAAGTTTTCAGTAGAAGATAATGAAGATGATGATATTGAAGATACACAAATACCAAAACTTAGGAGTTGGGTATTGCATAAGGAAGAAGGAACACTTGAAGTAACTTATGAAAACCGGGTGCAATATTCAAGACCGATGGAAGAAATGTTGAAGACAGGGTTACTATCTATCATTGAACAACTCTGTGATTTAACACCTTCAAACGATCCAAAATCCAAGGATGCAGAAATATTCTTGAATAGGCTACAGCAAAGAAGAGACGAGTTAATGGCGTTATACGCAAAAATGAAATTTGATGATGAAGAATCTGAAGAAAGTGAAGAACAAAGCGATGGGTACATCTCCGATGTAATCCCACCTACGGAAGACTATTAGATTATTTTAATTTTCCAGTTATTGTAATTTTTTGAAATATTAATCTATGGTAATGAATTATTAACAAAAAGATACAAAACGCCAAAAAAAACATGGAAAAAGCCATAACGCCATAATATTAACTATGTGACACAAAAAGAATTACATCAATGAGAAGAAATCTGAGAAAAAACAATAAACGCCAAAAAATTAATTGAAGAAACACTAGATAAATGGTTGGAACCGAGATATCTAGGGGGTTTGAATCCGCATAAAAGGTTTGTTTCCTCTCGATTGATTCAGGTACAACTGATCTTCTTCTTCGATAATTATGCAAAAAAGAGCACCGTTAGCCTCGCCAAGGGGAGAAGAGGGTTCTCTCCTTGACCCGACTCCGGTGTGAGAATAAGTATGGGTAATGAGGAAGAAGATGTATTTGAGAAATGAGTGTAACTTGAATTCATACCTGGGTTGTTTCTCATATTTATAGCCGGGAGTCGTTTAGGCGGGAAAACCCGTTAGTGAAAAGTTGACGGAAGATGCTAACCCCGTAAGCGGTTACATTTCCTTCCGTCAAGCTCCTTGATCCGACGTGAGAGCACACGGATCGTGGCTTAAATCGAAGGCTGGGGATTTGCCACGTGTAAAGTGATCAAGTGGAGATTACTTTTCAATTGCATGCTTTCGTTGTGAATTCAGGGATGCCTGAGATGGTGACACGTGTCTGGACGGTTGTAACCGTCTTGGTGGTGCATGATTGCATTTCTTCTAGAAGATTACTGCAGTAATCTGGTGTGGCACCTTATTGTGTGGAGACAGCTGAACAAATAAATCCCAAGTCTGAGTAAATAATATCCAGGTCTGGATATTTAAGCGGAAGTGTTTACTTCAGGATTTTCATCCTTTGTCTATGGGAGAAAGCGCAAGGATTTTTGATTTTCTTTGGGCGCGCGAGTGTTGACTGTTCTTTAAGTCTTTATTTGTGAGACCAGTGCGCGGTCGCGCAAGGTACAAGGCTGAAAAGTAAGGTTGTGGTATGGTCCCAATTACTTATTATGAGGTTTTTGGGACCTTACCCCTTCAAGTCCCCCCAGTCTAGTGTTGCACTTATGCAAGTAAGTGGAGCACTGGACTTATGGGAGGAAAAATGCTTTTCTTTTCTTTTTTTTTTTTTTGCGTAAAAATTGGGAGTCTTCTATGAGAAGATTCGTTAAGAGAAAAAATGCTATTTTTTCTTTTGAAAATTGGGTCCTTTGTAATCATGATCTGTCGTTTGATGATGTCAGTTTGTAATAAAAAAATCGTATTTGCGAGAGTTTGCCTTCTTACATTGGGATGTGTAATGGCGCTTTGTCAGACTTCATTAATGGGGATATGACACTGGTTCCTGTAGCGCCGTTTGGATGTGATGTTTTACTGACAGTTAATCATGATGATTGGGTTTCTCCTTTCTCGAAGTTGGGTTCTTCTATCTATATGTACATTCAAGACGCCTTGTCTTCTTGTTGATTTTTGGCAAAGAAGATGAAACGCTCTTACCACACTCGTCTTTTGTTGGATGTTTTCAGGGTTTACGACGCTGCTGAAGGTCTCATGCTTCTTTCTTGTTCACCACCTCTAATTGCTATTACGGCAAAGAATCCGGTCAAACCTGTTTCTCCGGTGGCTGTTGGTTCCGGCTGTAAGGTTCTTCAACACAAAGGTGTTACTGATGATGGTAGTACTGTGCTGGATGCTGATGGCTTGATAGCTCGCTTTCCGGTGATCCAAAAAGGAGGATGCTGGCTGGTATATCAACGCCGGAAAACTCGCCGGTGTGAGCAGGTGCCTGCCGTCGATGATGGTCCCGATGCTGGTTAGGTGTTTAACCTTAGGGCTAGTTGTCGTCCTTTGTTAATGTTTTTTGTAAATCTGGTACTTAACAATTTTTTTTTTTGAAGATCATTGCCATGATCTTGTTAAGTGTTTATGCTACACTTTTGATGATGTAGATATTGGTATACTATTATCCCTGTAGGGTTTGTTTTTGTATGTTTGGATTAAAATATGTTGCATGTGTTTTAATTGCTTTGATCAGGTAGAGCGAATGAGAGATGGTATTGTGCTCATGTGTGAACGTTTGTCAGAATATGCGCTTTTGTTGCGCTTTTCTCAGACTGTTCATGAGGTGTACAATATTTACCATTTTGTTTTCGCGCAAACCAAAAGAATTTCATGCAATTTGTAACAAACAGTAACAAGTATGAAAATAATGTTTGTATTGATAAAGCGCGAGGCTCGTAATACAAGTGTAAATAGGAAATATATTGCCTGTGAATGATTCGACCTATATGTAACACCTGCGCAGCTGCTGCGCGTTCCAGGTGCGTGGAACTAGAGTCCCGTCAATTCTTTTTAGGGTATATGCCCCTTTTCCTAGGACCTCATTGATGACGTATGGTCCTTCCCATTTTGGCGCTAATTTGCCCGGTTTTTCAGCGTTTGACGCTTCATTGTCGCGCAAGACGAAATCACGAGGAACAAATGTGCATACGCGGACGCGCACATTGTAATATTTTTCGAGTTTGGATTTGTACCTGGCCTCTGTGATGGCGGCATTCTCGCGCCTTTCTTCGAGGAGGTCTAAATCCAGTCTTCGTTCTTGCTCATTGTTTTGTCTTTCCATAGCTAACATGTGCGGCGATGGAAGACCAATTTCGGCTGGGATTACCGCTTCAGATCCGTAAACCAGGCTGAATGGAGTTTCTCCCGTGCTAGTCTTTGGCATTGTACGATGGGCCCATAAGATGCTAGGGAGTTCGTCAACCCATCCCCTGCTCGCTGTGCCAAGTCGCGCTTTAATGCCGTCAACTATCTGTTTGTTGATGCTTTCAACTTGACCGTTTGCTTGTGGGTGTGCCACAGAAGCAAAATTGTGCTCAATCTTCATTTCTTTGAACCATTTCTGAAGATCCTCTGAAGCGAAGTTTGTGCCGTTTTCGGAGATAATGCGCAATGGTAATCCGAATCTACAAATAATATGTTCCCATATAAATTTGCGAATTACCATTTCTGTTGTTGAGGCTAGTGCTTTAGCTTCGACCCATTTTGTAAAATAGTCGACAGCTACAATGATGAATTTTACTGCGCCTGGCGCGTCGGGGAATGGACCAACGAGATCGATGCCCCACTGTTGAAAAGGCCAGGCGGAGGTGACTGGTACGAGCGGGTTCTTTGGCCGGAGTGTTTTTGGCGCATGGCGTTGATAGGCTGCGCATCTTCTTAATAAGTCTACTGCGTCCACGTGCATTCCCGGCCAGTAATATCCTGCGTTCATTATTTTTGCCATGACCATGCGCGGTCCTGCGTGTATTCCGCATAAACCCTTGTGGATTTCTTTGACCAGGTATTGGGCATCTGTTTTAACAACACAGCGTAATAATGGTCCCATAAATGACTTCCGGTATAGGACGCCATCCGCCATTTCATATTTTATCGCTTTGTGTTTGAGTTTCCGGGCTTCTGATTTTCCTTCCGGGAGCTTTCCGTGTTGTAAGTATAAGATGATCGGAGACATCCAGGATGGATTACCGACTTCTATAACATTTACTTGCTTGAGATGAACCGAAGGGTTAGACAATACCTCTATGCGCACTTCTTTTGCTAAGTGCTTGAAGCTGGTAGCGGCCAATTTGCTGAGCGCATCTGCGTGCTTATTTTCGCTTCTGTTTATATGGTTAACCTTGAATGTCTGGAATTGGCTGATTAACATTCGTTCTTGTTCAAGGTATAATGCCATAGCTTCTCCTCTTGCATCGTAGTGACCATTAACTTGTTCGGCTACTAGTTTTGAATCAACGTTAGCTTCGAGGTTTCTTGCCCCCATTTTAAGTGCTAAACGAAGGCCTGCTAAAAACGCTTCGTATTCTGCTTCGTTGTTAGTGCTTCGGAAGTCTAAGCGTATGGCATATGTGAGTTCGTGATCATCCGGGCTGACTAATCGGAGACCTGCCCCTGCTTCGTCATCATTCGAAGCGCCATATGTGTGTAAGGTCCAGACTCTATCGTCGAAAACGGGTATAGGGTTCTGGATTGCCTCGCACTCTTGAACTTTATCGATGGGAACTTCGGTTGCAAAGTCTGCTAGAACTTGCCCTTTGATTGCTGGTCTTGGCCTGTAGAAGATATTATATCCTCCCAACTCAATGGCCCATTTAGCCAATCTTCCCGCCACATCGGGTTTGGATAAGATTTGGCCTAAATGATAATTTGTGAGAACCGTGATGACGTGGCCCGAAAAATATCGACGTAGGCGTCGTGATGCATGTACTAGTGCTAGGACCAGTTTTTCTATCATTGAGTAACGAGTTTCTGGACCGGTGAGCATCTTGCTGATATAGTAGATTGGAGTCTGAACGTTTTCTCGCTCCACCATTAATACTGCGACAACTGCTACTTCCGCAGTAGATAAATACAAGATTAATGGTTCTTTTTCTCGTGGTGCTGTTAGCGTTGGCAACTGAATTAAACATTCCTTCATTTATTTGAAGGCTGCTTCTGCTTCAGGTGTTCATTGAAAGTGAGTTTTCTTCGCGCAGTTTCGTAGCGTGCTGATGAATGGATAAGATTTTGCCGCGTGATTAGCCAAGAATCTGTTCAAGGCTGCTAATCGCCCGGCGAGTCTTTGCATTTCTTTTATTGTTGTAGGTGATGGCATTAGCTTGATGGCCTGCACTTTTTCTGTATTTACTTTAAAACCGTCTCTTGTGACTATAAAACCCAAAAACTTTCCTTCCTCCATGCCGAAAGAGCATTTTGTTGGATTGAGTTTTAAGTTCACGCTGCGCAAAGAGTCAAACGTGCGCTGAATATTGTTAAACATTGTGCCTTCCTCGTGGCTCATAATAACGAGGTCATCCATGTATACCTCGACTGTTTTGCCAATGTCGCCTCTGAAAACTGTGTCCATCAATCGTTGGTAGGTTGCGCCTGCGTTGCGCAGGCCGAAGGGCATTTTAGTGTAACAAAAGATGCCCTTATCTGTGCGGAATGCAGTTTTATCTTCGTCTTCTTCCTTCATCTGGACCTGATGATATCCTTTGTAACAGTCGAGAAAACACTTCCATCTGAATGACGCTAGAGAGTCGACTTTTTTGTCTATCTCTGGAAGCGCGTAGCAATCTTTTGGGCACGCTTTATTCAGGTCTTTGAAGTCGACGCACATTCTCCATCCGCCACTGTGTTTCTGTACCATTACTGGATTGGCAACCCATGTATGGTATTTTACTTCGCGTAAGATTCCCGCGTTGAGTAGCTCTGTCACTTGTTCGTCCATGGCTTTCGCTTTTTCTTCGCTAAAGCTACGGCTCCCTTTAGCAACAGGTTCTGCTGATGGTTTGATATTCATGCAATGTTGCGCTATGTCGCGTGGGACCCCAGTCATGTCTGCTGGGCACCAAGCGAATATACCTTTGTTGTTGGACAACAATTCTTTTAATTGTATTCGTGTTGCCGGTGAAATGGCATGTCCTAGCAGGATGGTCTGCTCTGGATATTCGTTGTTCAAGACCCATTTCTCTGGTTCATTTGATGCTGAAGGTTTGACCACCTTTGCCGGTGGCTTGTCGTCTACGTACATGACTTCTTTGCTTGAGTATAGAATTGCAACCCCGGTTTTCGTTGGAAATCCGCATGCAGCGTGTGGGATAGAAGTGATCATGCTGAATTCTCTTTGTGATCTTCTTCCGAGCAGGACATCATGGCGTGATGTTGCCGGCATGACCATGAAATTGACTGTGACTGTTCGTGAATGCTCACCATCAGATAGAGTAACAGGGAAAGCTATTTTCCCTAATGGGAATACAGCTTCATTGCAGAATCCGGTCAGGGGAAAATCGACCGGTTCTAAACGTGCTTTGTCTTCTGGGTCAAACTGTTTGAAGCATTGCTCGTATATGATGTCCATTGAGCTTCCCGGATCTATAAACATATAGTCCGTTCGGTAATGGCCGAAGATACCGGTAATAATTACTGGTCGTTCTTCCTGAGGGCCTCCAGGAACAACGGGAAACACGACTTGTTGTTCCCTCCAATGTTGGTCATGGTTTCTTTTATTTGGCCTTCGTGACGGACCTCCTTGAACCATGTTTATTTGTTTTGGTTTAACTCTCTGATGGCTGCTATTTCTGGATTGTATATCAATATTACGACTAGATTGGATGTCCCCCCGACAGGGTGTTGGTGGGTCCAATACTACAGTGTTGATTTCTTCACCAGATCCGATGTTTGGGAACTCGGATCTGGTGATTTGCGTAACAATTGTGTTTAAAGCAGTCTGGCATATGTTGAACCAATATTCTGGGGATCTCTGTATGATTAGATCTGAGAAATTCTTTTTGTCTGAATGACCGTTGTTTTTGTTTGTTCCCATGATTCCGTTAATCTGGGTATTTTGGGTTGTAGAACCCTCGAACCCACATCGGGGATCTGATGGGTGAGATAATGAATTCTCTGCCATGTTAAAACAGAGTATGAAAAGAACTGAATAGAAACGAGATGAAAACTGATAAGACAGAGGAATCGGTGGGCGCCAATGAAGAAACACTAGATAAATGGTCGGAACCGAGATATCTAGGGGGTTTGAATCTGCATAAAAGGTTTGTTTCCTCTCGATTGATTCAGGTACAACTGATCTTCTTCTTCGATAATTTTGCAAAAAAGAGCACTGTTAGCCTCGCCAAGGGGAGAAGAGGGTTCTCTCCTTGACCCGACTCCGGTGTGAGAATAAGTATGGGTAATGAGGAAGAAGATGTATTTGAGAAGTGAGTGTAACTTGAATTCATACCTGGGTTGTTTCTCATATTTATAGCCGGGAGTCGTTTAGGCGGGAAAACCCGTTAGCGAAAAGTTGACGGAAGATGCTAACCCCGTAAGCGGTTACATTTCCTTCCGTCAAGCTCCTTGATCCGACGTGAGAGCACACGGATCGTGGCTTAAATCGAAGGCTGGGGATTTGCCACGTGTAAAGTGATCAAGTGGAGATTACTTTTCAATTGCATGCTTTCGTTGTGAATTCAGGGATGCCTGAGATGGTGACACGTGTCCGGACGGTTGTAACCGTCTTGGTGGTGCATGATTGCATTTCTTCTAGAAGATTACTGCAGTAATCTGGTGTGGCACCTTATTGTGTGGAGACAGCTGAACAAATAAATCCCAAGTCTGAGTAAATAATATCCAGGTCTTGTTATTTAAGCGGAAGTGTTTACTTCAGGATTTTCATCCTTTGTCTATGGGAGAAAGCGCAAGGATTTATGATTTCCTTTGGGCGCGCGAGTGTTGACTGTTGACTGTTCTTTAAGTCTTTATTTGTGAGACCAGTGCGCAGCCGCGCAAGGTACAAGGCTGAAAAGTAAGGTTGTGGTATGGTCCTAAGTACTTATTATGAGGTTTTTGGGACCTTACCCCTTCATTAATAAATCTACAAAACGCCAAAATTATCTTGTATGCAAAAAATAAAGAAGCTTCTCAAACGCGAAAACCGTGAAAGGAGAAGAATACTAAAAAGACAAAAAAAACCCTAGGTCCCTCATCAAGCCCCACGCCACGTGTTCGGCCAGGATACGTTCTCACCGTTCTCACACTTTTTGCCGTTTTCTCCTGATCCCGCTTCTATATATATATATATATATATATATATAGGCTAATTATAAGGAGAAAACCCACTCCAGTTGACTAAACCCTGAAAACTCACACATGTGGCTAGGATTCAGCCACATCACATCTCCCACATTAATAAGCGAGGGGTATATACGTCATTTTGCATGATGACAGAAAATGTAACAGCCACATCACATCTCCCACATTAATAAGCACTCTCTCTCTTCCTTTTTAACATAAATTGACGTGCATCTCTCTTCCTTTGAAAGATCTCATGTTCTCCTTCATCTATCTTCTCTTACACACTTTTCCCTCTTTCTCTCTCTCTCTCTCTTTATATCTTTATCATCTAATTCACATTCAGATCTTGAGGATCTTCATCTAGATCTAAAAGTGATCTGAATCCAAAAGATGACCCAGTTCAAAAGATCATCATCCAGATGCTCCAGATCTAGAAGATCATCATCCAGATGTTCGATGTTTGAACATGATATTCCAAATCTAGAAGATCCTCCTCCAGATCCGGTTGAAGATGATGTGATGGCGGTTCGATGTTGAAGATGACCCCAAAGATGTTCGATGTTTAAACATGATGTTCCAGATCTAGAAGATCCTCCAGGTCCATAAGTATGTTTGTTTTCAGTTTTTTTTTCAGATTTGCAATTTTTTTTTGCGTTTTGTAGTTCTTCATTTTTTTTGTATTTTGTAGATCTGCAACTTTTTTCTGGATATGTTGTTGTTTTTTTTGTTCAAGAAGATGAATGTTTTTAATTTCTTGATTTATCAATTTTTTAATTTCTTAATTTATCATTTTTTAGTATTTTGTAGATCTGCGACTTTGTTTTTTGTTCAAGAAGATGAATGTTTTTAATTTGTTTTTTGTTGTGGTTTGTGGATCTGCTATTTTTTTGTTCAAGAAGATGGAGGTTTTTAAGTTCTTGATTTATGGGTTTGTTGTTTTTATTATTGATTGCAACAATTTTTTGTGTAAAATTTGTTTCAGATCTTGTTCAAGAAGGTGAATAAGTATGGTTTTTTTTCATCTTTGTTTGCAAATCTACACTTTTTTAGTCTGCATTTTTGTTGTGTTTTATGGATCTGCAATTTTTGATTATTAAAAAAATGCATGTTACATTTTTTCGTGTTACATAAATAATGCACGTCACTGAAAATAAAATGTGTTGTGTTTCTGGCATAAATTGATAATTAAAAAAATGCATGTTACATTTTTTCGTGTTACATAAATAATGCACGTTACTGAAAATAAAGTGTGTTGTTACACTTTTTAGACTGTTGTTTTTATTATTGATTGCATCAATTTTTTTTGTGTAAAATTTGTTTCAGATCTTGTTCAAGAAGGTGAATAAGTATGTTTTTTTTTTCAGCTTTGTTTGCAAATCTACACTTTGAAGATGATGTTTCAGATGTTGAAGATGATTCAAAAGATGTTTGATGTTGAACATAGTTACGAAATGTAACAATCAAAGAAAAAATGAATGTTACATTTTTTCGTGTTACATAAATAATGCACATTACTGAAAATAAAGTGTGTTGTTACATTCTTTTCCCAGATTATTGTAAAAACAAAGTGACTGTTACAGAAACAAAATGTGTTGTTACATTTTTTTTTTGTGTTAGAAATGTAACAATCAATCAAAGCAAAAATGTCTGTTACATTTTTTTTGTGTTACAGAAATAATGTCCGTTACAGAAACTAAAGTGCATTTAATCATGTAAAAATTATATATTACGTTTCTGTGTAATATTTTATGTTATAGAAATAAAGTGTGTTATTACAAATGTGGCATAAATTGATAATTAAAAAATGTATGTTACATTTTTTATGTAATAAAATACAGATGTATATAAAAAAGAAACAAAAAATCTGATTTATATAAAAATGAAAAAAACAGAATTACATCAAAAGAAATAAAAAATCTGACACATGGAAGTAGATTTTTCCCATTTTACCCTTCCAGTACATCATATATATTTAAATATTGAGAGAAAGGGAGAAAAAGCAACACATATCCCAAAATTAATCTTAGCCATCCATGCATCATAATCAATGGTTGTGAATGGGTTTTCAGGGTTTAGTCAACTGGAGTGGGTTTTCGATTTATCCTTCCCCTATATATATAGGTGACCGCTAAAATGAGAACCACCTCCAGTTGTAAGAACCGTGAGAACTTTTTGATCCGGGGCGAGTTGGACCAAATTTTTTTTCATAAACGTAGATGCTTGTATTATAAACACATTTGTAAAAAAAATTCAAAAAAATTGTCGTGTGTGTAGTTTTGAACACCACAAGTTTTTGTTTACGGGTCCCGTAAACGCAAACTTTGGGTGCTCAAAACTACAAACCCGACATTTTTTTTTGAATATGTTTTTTACAAATGTGTTTATAATACATGCATCTACGTTTATGAAAAAAAAAAATTGGTCCACCTTGCCCCGTACGGTGTAGTTCTCACGGTTCTTACAACTGGAGGTGGTTCTCATTTTAGCGGTCCCCTATATATATATATATATATATATATATATATATATATATAGGGTAAGGTTCATGCGAGAACCACCTTTATTGCGAGAACCGCGAGAACCAATGTGAACACAATCTAAAATAGCTAAAAAACCTAAAAAAAAACGTAACCCCCACCCCCCCCCCCCCCAAACCTAAACCCCCCACCCCCCAAGCTAAATCCTAAAAACTAAAACCCCCAAAAAACCTAAAAAAAGCCGAACCCCACCCCCCCCCTCCCCTCTCAAGCTAAAATGCTAAAAGGTAAACTCCCAAAAAACCTAAAAAAAATTGTGTGTTTTTTAGCTATTTTTAGCCATTTTTTGTTGTGTTCACATTGGTTTTTTAGCTAGTGATTTAGAGTTGTTCTTTTTGTTCTCGCAATATTTAGTGTTCTGTAATGATTCTCATATTATATATATATATATATATAGCGGCTCCCTATATAGGGGGCCGCTAGAATGAGAACCACCACGAGTTATGAGAACCACGAGAACCGTGCCCCGCGGGTGGCCGTTGACCACGAAATTTTTTTTACACCTAGATCCGTATATTTTAAGACCGGGTGTAAATTTTGGGTTCAAACGGCGCGCCCGAGGGGGTAGTTTTTTACGCCCAAAGTTTGGGTTTTTTTAATTTTTCTTTTTTTTTTAACCAAACTTTGGGCGTAAAAAACTACCCCCTCGGGCGCGCCGTTTGAACCTAAAATTTACACCCGGTCTTAAAATATACGGATCTAGGTGTAAAAAAAATTTCGTGGTCAACGGCCACCCGCGGGGCGCGGTTCTCGTGGTTCTCATAACTCGTGGTGGTTCTCATTCTAGCGGCTCCCTATATATATATATATATATAGGAATAAGTTAAAATGAGAACCACCTCGAGTTGTAAGAACCAGCGAGAACCACCCCCGCGGGGGGCCGTTGACCACGATTTTTTTTTTACAAGTAGATGTGTATATTTTAACACCCTACGCAAAGTTTGGGTTCAAACGGCGCGCCCGAGGGGGTTGCTTTTTACGCCCAACGTTTGGTTAAAAAAAAAGAAAAATTAAAAGAAATTAAAAAAATCCAAACTTTGGGCGTAAAAAACTACCCCCTCGGGCGCGCCGTTTGAACCCAAACTTTGCGTAGGGTGTTAAAATATACACATCTAGTTGTAAAAAAAAAATCGTGGTCAACGGCACCCCGCGGGGGTGGTTCTCGCTGGTTCTTACAACTCGAGGATATATATATATATATATATATATATATTTGAGTCCTTAAGTGATTTTACTTCTTAACCCATAATGTCTTAGGGTGTGCGGGGCGTAGAAAAATGATGTACCCGTTTAATAAACATACACACGATTTCAAAAACCATATGAATGCATTTATGAATTGTAGTCAAAACTTCTTTGTTGCATTTGATCAACAACAATGGTAAGAATTACTAAAAGTCATAGTTTGAATAAACAAATTTAGAATAAACAAACTGATCAAATAATGCAAGGGGATGCGAACAACAATCGTGAACCGGAGAAGGTTGTGGTTGCGGATAATCAAGAACCATTTGGAGACTTAGGAGAGTACGATGGAGAGCTAGGCATTGAACAATTTTGCAGAACATTTATTTGGTGTTCGAAGGTAGTGGTAGGAGAGGTAATCCAAGGTGCAAATGGATCTGAGGTGTGCTTTATAATTTTTTTTTATTATTTTAAGTAAATTATACAAATATCCCCCAAATAACAAATAATATTAGTAATTTACATTGATAGTCATTATGTGTGAAAGGGCTTAAATACCCTACTATTTATCAGAAATATTTAACAATGTTACTTTCATGGACGAAAATGGTTTTAAAAGTTGAGTTTGGTTGCTGATATGACAAATTATTTCATTTTAGAATCAAAGATTTTTATTAGTCAAAGATAATTATTATTTTTTTATTATTATATCTTGCACGCGGTTAGAAATCAATATGTGCGTGCTTCTCAGTGCTAGCCATGTTTTAAAAACCGGTAAATACCGGCCGGTTATATCGGTTCCGGATGCAAATCATATTAGTATTGGGTTGAGCCCAATAAAACTAATGTTAAGTTGGGTAAATTATAAAGCATGAAAACATATTTAATAATGGGCCTCTATATCGGATTTGTATGTGTTTACAATTTTTTTTAAATAACATATATATATATATATACATCGATGTTTTTTTTTTAAATCTCGTGTCCCTCGAAATTACGGGCCTTGTGCGGAAGTCCTTCCCGCACACCATAAGAGCCGCCCATGTGAGGGTCGTTATATAATTTCAAATGAATATTGTTAATTTCTTTACCCAAAATCGAGTGGACAAGTTCATTTTTCAATCGCTTAATATGCTCTCAACCCATTTTATTATTATTATTATCATTATCATTATCATTATTATTATTATTGTTAATATTAATCGTCATTGTTATTAATATTTAACGACATGGTTGAAATCTTAATTAACGCTTGATGAGGTGACCTTTTAGCCATGTGAGAACACCACCCCAATCCCCATGCATGCAGGGATGCGAATAGGAGCGGGAAGGGTGGCTAAGCTTGACCGATGATACCATTTTGGAATTAAGCGGAAGGGTTGCTAAGTTTGACAGATGATACCATTTTAGAATTGTGCCCCCCAAACCCTAGACAACTTATTATTAATAAAAATTACTTAATTTATTTAATAAAAGGATCGATTAGGAAAGTTAGAGAAGCGACGGGTGCTTGTGGTGGTGGCGGCGATGGTGTACGGTGGGCGATGTTGGTGGTTGGTTGTGGTGGCGGTGGTGGGTAGTGGTGGTGGATGGTGGAGGTGGCGGTGGTCAGTGTGCGGCTACGATGGTGCTAGTGGGTGGTGGTGGTGGTGATGGTGATGGTGGTGGGAGTGTGGTGGAGGTGATGTAGGGTGAAAAAGAGAATAAAATGGGAAAAATAACAAGGGGGTCGGGCAAAAGGTCATATTAAATGAAAATATGGTCGGGCAGAAGGTCAACGAACCTCCTAATTCCCATACCCTTTTTATAATTTCGTCGATTGCCTCTCTTTAGTGCACAACATTTATTCCTTTCTTTACTTTGGATCTCAAATAGAAATAAATTAAAATCTTAAGAGCGTATTTTGTTCTTGAAATTCAATTAAATTCGGTGGAATTTAAATTATTTTTGAGTAAAGTGCAATCTGCCTCCCTGAGGTTTGGTCCAGCTTGCCGTCTGATTCCCTGTCTTTCAATTTTTGCCCACTGACTCCTTGACGTGGTTATTTCATTGCCACCTGTCCCCGACTCTTAGTCAAAGGTTAGTGAAAAAATGTTTGACCGTCCACTTAAGGGGTATAATCGTAATCTTGCATCCATTTCTTCATCTCCACATCCACCTCTGCCTCCACCTCCATCATCACCACCACCCCCGCCACCTCTATCATCACCACCACCTCCATCATCACCTACATACTATATTTTACTTGTCATTACGGTCTCAAGATTCAATCTACACATGCTTATTACACAACTGAAGTTATCTTAGTTTGAAAATCAAGAAAGTCAAAAAGTCAAGAGTATAATTTAGAGTTAAATGCTTGGTTGGTCCCTATGGTTTGCAAAAATTTCATACTTGGTCCTAGTGGTTTACTAATTACACACGTGGTCCCAAAAGTTGTCAAAAATGAACTCGGTTGGTCCCCTGATCTAACCTTTGTTAAATTTCTCAGTTAACTATGTGTAAAATTTTTGCAAACCACTAACAATCGCTATTTAATCGCAGTTTAATCGCTAATCGACTTATCGCTAATCGCATCGCAACTCAAATTATAGGTTTTTGTTTTACGTGTGGGTGTGCTATTATGTGTTGCTTGTGCATGTTATGTTTATGTTGAGGTGTTTAATCGAAATCGCAATTGCAACTCTATCCCAACGCAATCTCATCGCAAATTCGAGATTTAAGGTTTATATTTATGGTATTTAGTAGTTAGGGTATTTATGTAACTAATGGGTAATATTTTCACATCGCTCGCTCAAACGCATCGCAACGCTCAACACGCAAAACGAAACGCCGAAACTTAACTCGCCGGACCACTTCGATCGAATGACCATTCGATCGAATGGTCATCCGAACGGATGACCATCCGATCGGATGGCCATCCGATCGATGTGCCGTCCGATCCGACACTTGTGCTCCCCTTTCCTCTTTTGGAAACCTATAAATACCCCCTGTCACATCACCAACAGTGATGTGACAACCCTCTCTTCCGACCAGCACGCTCAAGCCCTCTTTTCTCTTGATTTCTCGTGATTCTTGTAAGTTTTCAACTCAAATCTTGTACATCTATCATCTACATGCACTTCTTCATCATTTTCACCTTCGAATCTTTACTTTTAACCATAAATCAGGGGATTTGAGGGGTTCTAGGATAATGTCATCATGGGGTTTTCATGAACTTCAAGATTTGGCCTCATTCCACCAAGAACAACTCAGATCTACATGATTTCCACATGTTTTAACACTATTTTTGCATAGATCTAAACATTTTCATGAGTATAAGGTTTGAAAGATGGTTTCACAACTTTCTTTCAACTCTTTTACACTCAATGCACTCAAAACCGATAAAATCGGGACTTGTTCAGGCCTTCTACTCGTTTACTAGTGAAGTGTCGATCTGAGATCTGATTCCTATCAAAGGGACAAACAATCCCAGATAGAACACAAATAAACCGTCATGAACAGTTAACCAATCGGACTGGGGTGATTCCCATTCGATCAGATAGACTGGACTTGGTGGGGTTCTTGTTGTTCAATACGTTGTCATACCGTCTCGATCAAACCGCAAACTTTTCAACTTAACCAAATATTCAAAACGATCAGATTGTTGGACGGATTGCCGTCCGATCGGATTACAACCGATCGAATTGTCATCCGATCGAACGACAATCCGATCGGATTGCATTTGGTGTTCAACATTTAACCTTTTATCAATTTTTCAAAGATCATCAGTTTCTAACGGATTGCCATCCGATCGGAAGACCATCCGATCGAATGACAATCCTGCTGTGAACTTGTTCTCTGAAGTATCTCACTGGACGGATCATTCTCCGACCTAACGACCGTTCGATCGACGACCTTAAAGGTAGAGATACTTCTCTGATTTTAAAATGCTACAATGAAAACTTCAAAGTCACATCATACACAAACACATCCATCCCAAACGAATGTCAATCCGACCGAATGGCCATCCGTTCGGATTGTCATCCGATCGGATAACCATTCGTCACTTGGTTCACTCTTCACCATTAAATGTGCCGCTCATTCTCTTATGCTATTGATGTGTGTAAAATGCAACATATAAATTACATCAAATAAGGCATAAAACTAACCCTTTTTAAGTACTAATATTGGAAAAAGAGTGTTTTTGTCTTCCTTTTGTATTTTCAGGATTAAATGAGCTCAAAAACACAAAAGAAGCAAAAAGACAACTAATTCCAACATAAATACAAGGAAAGGAACATTAGTGGACTGCCCGACCCCTCAACGGCACCTTCCAAAGCAAAAAAGAGAAGTCAGAAGACTGAACACGCCCCGTGCTCAGCCAGCACGGGGCCGTGCCCAAGAAGCAGCAGAAAAGACAAACGTATAGAAGCTTCTATTGCCCACCACGGGGTCGTGCCCAGCGGACACGGGGGCGTGGCGAAAGTACAGCAGGCGCATTAATTGTAATTGCGAATTACAATTAATGAGGAGAGAGAGTGTCAGACAGGCACGGGGCCGTGCCCAGTGGACACGGGGCCGTGCCCAGCTCTCTGTTCAGCCTATAAATAGGAGTGCTTGGATTCATTTCAACTCATCCCTTGGCACACCACCTCTCTCACACTTCATCCACCACCCACCACCATCACAACACCATCATCCACCACCACCATCCATTGTCCATCGTAGAGTGTGTGAGTCGTCTCGGGATCCAAGATTGATCGTAAGAGTTCTTGACAATCAAGGCCATGTTTGCCTAAGTCTCTTACATCACTTGGTGAAGACAAAGTGTCTAGTATAATACTTTTTATTTCTAATCTTTTGCACTTTTTATTTGGTTTTGTATTAATGACTTTAATAACTAGTTACTTATGTTGAAGGTGATCTTTCCTTATCGTTTGTCCGTGGTGTCTTGGCATTATTTTACTGTCTATATAAAATAAAGGATTTTCACCATTCATATCTCCACGGTCTATATGGAGGTATGTTGGCTACCTGGTCGGGGGTTAAGGGAACGGTTTGGTAAAGGTCTTGCCATTGTTCGGCGTTTAGAGGTCCTGCAATGGACCTGGGTCAAATTTAGTAGGACCTCCTTCAATACTTCACGGTATTGGATGGCGGGGGTCCAAACTCTTTGACCCCCTGATAAGTTAACTACTATTAATACTATAACCCGGCTATTTAGGACTGTATCCCTGCTGACTCAGACTACTTAGCCGAGGGTAACGTCACCGCCAAAAGCGGGGCCTACCATAATACTGCATTAATAACTTAATTCATTATCTTCCAATAATCCACCCTTTTAGGATTGTATCCTTGCTGACTCAAACTACTGGGGTGAGGGTAACGTCACCTTCAAAAGAGGGGCCTACTACTATAACTAAGATAATCTCTTAATTATGTGCAAAAGTGCGAAAATAATCAAAGGTTATACTAGATACGAGTCGGAACCAAGTGATTCATCTTGTCTATCTGTTTTCTTTTATTTCTATTTTTCAGCAATTTTAGTTAGTTTTTATTTTTCTTAGCTTAAAACATTTTTCTAAACTTTTATTTTGATTAGACGTTGAGGATAAACCGGTACTAAAAGCTCTTGTGTCCTTGGACGACATCGGTATCTTACCAACACTATACTACGCTCAACGATGGGTGCACTTGCCCATATGTGTGTTTAGTGTTAGTGAAATATCGTGTTTTATAAATTTAAAACTTGGCTAAAATAAGTGTTAAAAAGGGCTTAAAATATACACCTAATATATATAACACTTCACCGCACATCAAGTTTTTGGCGCCGTTGCCGGGGACACAAGGATTTTAAGAAAGTTAGGAATCAACGGCCTAATCATCTTTTATTTTTCTTTTTATTTTTTTTAGGATTTTCTTAGTTTTTCAGCGTCTGCAGAGCTCAGCACGGTTCGTGCCCGCTGAACACGCCCCCGTACTCAATCATTGGAACTGACAATCCTGTTTTACGTCAGACAGTAAGCTGAACACGGGGCCGTGCTCACCCAAGACGCCCCCGTGCCCAAGATTACTTACTGAAAACAGAACCGTTAGATCCCGGCGGTTGGTAATTTCTGACACAAACATGAGTGATAGTAATTGTTTTTACTTTCGGCACTCTTATGGTACGTGGTGTCAATTATGTGGTGGCAAACATGAAGAAGTAAAATGCTACTTTCTAACTTATAGGCCCCACTACATGGACCCACCGACTTCTTATAACCTTAAGAGGGGCGAAAGTAAAAACAAGCACTATTTCTCCCTCGAATGCGCCCAACCAGATATTCTAGGGGAAATGCTCCTTGATGTGTTATTTAAACTAGAAAAGCTAATTCTGAATTGGTTAGAAGAGCTTAGGAAAGATTTTATTAATCCACCCCAAGACGATGACCATGACGAAATGCTGGAACCGCATTCCAACAACCTCGTTGCTCCCGAAAATACCTTAGTACTTAGCAGAGACTTGGACGATAGTCGTCCCTGTGTCGATTGTGCCGTGAAGGACTCTCCATCGACTTCGTTCGATGCATACATAGACCTGAGCGATTCGGCATACACCTTCTTTAACGAGAGCCCGGGAAAGGGTTGGACTTGTCCACCTAGAATAAAAATAGGAATTACCCTCACCGACAACCTCTTGCGTTCTCGCCTTAGTCTAGGACAATTAAGGTATCTTAGGCACTTTGGGGTTGTTCCAACCAGTCAGGAGCCACCCGATACTAACAAGTTCCTTAAAAAAAACTAGACAACTTCATAAAACAGTCCCTCGACACGGGGCCGTGTCCAGCCAGCACGCCCCCGTGTCCATCAAAAGATTCCATTCTGATCAGTACGTCAGAATACGGACAAACTGTGTCAGAACTCCACCTGCACACGGGGCCGTGTCCACTGGGCACGGGGCCGTGTCCAGGATGCTGTCGTTTTCTATTAATGCAGCCAAGAATTCTGCACATTTGGACCAACTTGGGGCAGAGATTTGCAGGAATCTTCTCTCAAACTATCCTAGGTAAGTCTAAAAGAAGGTTCCAACAACCCATATTGTCCTTTCCTCTTTTAGCCATTTCCTTCTTCTCCATCTTTCTTCAAAAGAACTACCATTAAAAGTTTGAATTCTGTTGGACCGTTCCTTGACCCAAAAACGTCAATCTGAGAGCTCATCTTCACGTGTAAAGGCAGAATCAATGCACGTAAAGTAACAACAGCTTGTCCTATTAATTTCCTTTGATTTTATTGCTTTTCTACTGAAATTTTGACAGAGTTTGGCTCCAAGCACACACATACATCTATATACACAAATGAACCACTCACCTATTTATAATGTTTCTGGTTCGCTTATACGACATGACACATGAGCGAACCAGACTTAAGACACATAAGCGGACCAGACACTACCCTATGAGCGGACCAGACTAAACCAAATGACATAAAAGCGATCCAGACTCTATTTCACACAATATTTACACTATGACTCCCTGTTGACCAATCTTGACTTCAGACTTTTCGTAGACGTAGTCAACAGACATTCTATGCATCAACAGACTCCCCCTTGGATGTTGACGTAGTCTTTTAGCATCTTCAGATCCGTAGTCTTCAGTCTTAGTCTTTTCTTCAACTCTGTCTATCTTCACAAGCATTCTTCACAGGCTTCAGCATCACCTTGCTCTAACTTCAACTTCCCAATAACTGTTGATCCAGACTCCCCCTTTCACAGACTCCTCCTCTCGATATTCTAGAATCTGAGGTATCTGGTTCAAGCTTTGACAAATAGCTTCCGTTGAGAATAATGAAGATCAAACCTGTTACTCAACCAACAAACATTACAATCTATCTTTTCAAACAATAAAAACAAACTCAATCAGCTCTAGAAATCCACTCAAGTTTTCAAGTTCAAATTAATGATCCTGGTTACTCAATTAATCTACCAAGTCCAATTTAATGACCTTGGTTGATCATTTGACGAAACAAACTGATTTAAAACAATAATTTGAAACATTTTCTGAAAATAACAAGTATCAAGTTAATGAACTTATTTTTATCATTTCAAACAAATCAAACTTCTTCAAAGTAAGCTCTCCTCATTCTTCAGTCCAGAATCTCCTACATCTGCTTCAAACAACTTAGAATCCAACAATCAACTCTCCACTTTGGTTTGTCGGAAAATAAAGCAGAAATAAAATCTTTTTGGATTTTATAAAGTGATCTAAACTAAGAAATGAAATAACAGAAAACTTAAATTGCAGAAATTAAACAAAGTAAACTATTTACAAACATATTTTTGGTGAGCGTGTCAGGGAATCATATCAGCTTTGCAGACAAATCACAAGTACCGTTAAGCTACATTACATACTCAGATTTAAACAATTTACCTCATATACTGATCCATCTTAAATTCTCACACAAATTTCAACTTACTCAGGATACGATTTAAATGAATTAAGAACTTAGATCATTCATGTGTCCCACCTTTTGAATATACTCCCGTATCCAGAATCTCAATAATCAGTCTTACAGGTGAGAATACTACAATGATATCTGTATATAATTTAGGTATGCGAGGGCCGAGGGATCTCAGATCGATACTTCTGTATACGCAGAGAGATATCCGCTTCGACTTTTCGGTGTGTCCCCTTTAGAGGATCTTTTTGCTTACAACAGCAGCATATATCAATTTTATTGTTTCAGCATGCTGAGGGTTTAATGCTGTGTTTCAAGCATTGCAGCAAGTATTAGCCAGGGACTAGGTCAGAACCACCGTTCAGCAGAAGTCCCTGAATAATACCCCAGACATCATTGAGTATAAAGACCTAGTATATCAGATTAAGAGACCTTTCAAACGAAATTTCAGGGGTTACCTATATATCCAAGTAGTGTTTCCCACGAATTCACAAGTTTGAATTTTAGGTTTATATCCCAAATAAATCTACTAAATGTGCGAAAACCTATCGACACATCATCAGTAAGATTGTTTAACTCTTTTATACTTTTCAAATCTTTAGCATACTGTAATCGTCTAGCTGATGTACTATCATTTTCCCTATATACACAAGCTCTTTTTCAGATTTTATCATGTTTTTGTATTTTTGCATTTTTTACTGTTTTTGTATTTTCTGAAAATAACTATGTACAAACATCTACTCCCCCTAAATACCAAAACAAATAAAAATTCGACAAACCATTGCAGATTGTTTCTCGTCTTCATCCGCAACAGTACACTCATCAACGCCAATTACACCATCCGACACCGACAGAAGCTTCATACCATTCAGTTTTAACAAATATTTAAACTGATTTTTATCAAAAGCTTTGGTATGTAAATCAGCTTTCTGTTCGTCAGTGTGGATTTTCTCAATTCGTATCAACTTTTTTCTCAAAGCAATCACGAATAAAGTGATGACGAATTTCTATGTGTTTAGTTTTAGCGTGATGTACTGGATTCTTTGTTATATTTATAGCGGCCTCATTATCAACAAAAAGAGGTGTGTTAAGAAACTGCAAACCGTAGTCGCGCATCTGTTGTTGTATCCACAGGATCTGAGAGCAGCAACTGCTAGCAGAAACATACTCTGCTTCACATGTAGATAACGCCACAGACGTTTGTTTCTTACACTGCCAGGTAACCAATCTAGGACCAAAGAACTGGCATCCTGCAGTTGTTGATTTTGAATTGACTTTGCAGCATCCGAAATCCGAATCGGAATACCCTTCGAGCATAAAATCACCTTTCCTAGGATACCACAACCCCAATGAAGGAGTTCATTTCAGGTAGCGCAATATCCTCTTCACAATAATCATATGTGATGCTCTCGGGTTAGACTGAAATCTTGCTGCGAGGCACGTTGGGTACATGATATCAGGACGTGAAGCAGTTAGGTACATTAAAGAACCTATCATGGATCGATAAAAAGTTTCATCAGCCCTGTCTCGGGTGAGATCTGGATTAATCCCATGATTTGTTGCAAGTGGGGTAGCAGCTGGAGTAGAACTTGACATCCCAAATTTCTCTAGAATATCATGAACATACTTTGACTGATGAATGAAAATTCCTTCAGGAAGTTGTTCAACTTGTAAACCCAGAAAGAATTTCATCTCCCCCATTGATGACATTTCAAACTTCTGCTTCATCACTGATTCAAAATCTTTGCATAGATTTTCATTTGTCGACCCAAAGATTATATCGTCCACATAAATCTGAACTATCAGAAGATGACCATCGACCTCCTTAGTGAAGAGAGTGGCATCCACTTTTCCACGAATGAACTTGTTGGCTAGTAGGTGTTGAGACAAAGTCTCGTACCAGGCTCTCGGGGCCTGGTGTAAACCATACAGCGCTTTGTCCAATAAGTAGACCTTGTTTTTGTGGATTGGATCGGTAAAGCCCGGCGGCTGACCGACATAAACCTCCTCTTTAACCTTCCCGTAAAGAAACGCCGATTTAACATCCAACTGATAAACTTTGAAGTTCTTCCAAGATGCAAATGCTAGAAAAATTCTGATTGCCTCTAGTCGTGCTCCAGGAGCATAGACTTCGGTAAAATCAATCCCCTCCTGTTGACTAAATCCCTGAACAACGAGTCGAGCTTTGTTCCTTACGACAACTCCTCTATCGTCCCTCTTACACTTAAACACCCACTTAGTGTTAATTTTCCTATGACCATCCGGCAAATCAACTAACTTCCACACTCCCAATTTTTCGAATTGACTAAGTTCCTCCTGCATTGCATTGACCCAAGAGTCTTCAGTAAGCGCCTCTTTGTAAGTTATTGGCTCAACCTGCGAAATAAAACAACTCAATGAGAATTCAGTTTGCAAAGGAGCAACTTTTGTATAAAAACATGTAAGCCCTTTATCAATCTGATTTCGAGTGCGAACGCCTTTCTGCAATTCTCCTATGATCAACTCCTCTGGATGATATGAAAAAGTTCGCGGCATCACTTCGCTTGGAACATCTACATTTCCCTCCAGATTAGTAACATTCTGCTCTGCATCTTGTTCACCAACTTGGTTTGTTTGACTTGAAATCTGAATTTGCTCCCCCTCAGAATCTGAATCTGAATCACCATGATCAAATACTGGCATGTTTTCAGCTTCTAGATTATCATTCTGAGCCGACTGATTATCTTGAGCAACTTCATTCTGTTGGACATCATCATGTTCACCAGCATTACTTGGACCTGCTTCATCGTCATTTGAAGTTTCCCGTGGTCTCCTCGAATACTCAGCTGGGAACCTTAACTGCGACTCATATTCACGCAAAATATCCAACTCATCAAAGAAATCTTCATCATCCTCTGATTCATCTCTCATGTCAAACGAATCCAAAAGTTTGTCATAATGATAACGCCATGAATCACCAGGATTCTGCGGCGGCATAGTATAACCTTGACATTCAACATTTGCAGCTTCAATAATCCGCTTCTCACTTGGAACGAAGACACGTCGCAATGGATTTGAATAACCAACAAATATACCCTCAATGCACTTCGGACCAAACTTTCCAAAAGGCTCTATAACCGTACAAGGTGACCCGAACGGTTCTAGATACTTCAAATTCGGTTTGCGATTATTGATTAGCTCAAAGCATGTTTTGTTGAACTTCTTGACAGTAAGAACCCTGTTGAGCGTATAGCATGCGGCGGAAACAGCTTCAGCCCAAAAATTTATCGGTAACTTTGAATCTGCGAGCATAGTTCTAGCCGTCTCGATTAGTGTCCGGTTTTTGCGTTCTGCAACTCCATTCTGCTGCGGAGTGTACGGAGCACTAAACTCATGCAAAATACCTCTTTCATCACAAAATTCTTCCATCTTGCTGTTCTTGAATTCAGTACCATTATCACTTCGAATTCTCTTGATACGCCTTTGGTACAAATTCTCAATCTTTCTGAACAGACCCATCAAACTATCAAATGTTTCATCTTTCGTTTTCAAAAAAGAAACCCACGAAAATCTGGAATAATCATCAGTAACGACCAAACAATAGGAATCTCCTGTAATACTTTTGACATTCACAGGACCAAACAAATCCATGTGAAGTCTTTCCAGCGGTCTCGAAACTGAATTGACTTGCTTTGTAGGGTGTGACTTTTTCTTCTGCTTGCCTTTGATGCAGCTAATGCACTCCCCTTCCAGATGAAAACCTTTGATATTAACACCCAATACCAAATCATTATGCACCAAGTGATTCATCTTCCTTAGGTGTATATGCCCCATCTTTCGGTGCCACAATCTTGATTCTTTCTCAGTTGCTCTAGACACGAAACAATGTGCTTGACCAGTAGTTGTAGTTGCTACAAACATATCTAACACATATAAATCATTCACTCTAGGTGCCCTCATGATAATCCAATCTTCTGGAATAACAAAACCAGGTTTCAAAATCAAACATTCTTTATCAGTGAAGTGAGTAGTATACTGATTGTCACAAATCTGCGAAATACTAAGCATATTGTTCTCCAGCTCAGTGATGTAGTTAACTCTCTCAAACGTCACAATCCCATTGGATAACGTTCCTTCACCAACAATTCTACCACCTTCATGACCTGCAAATCCCACATAACCACCATTGATATTCTTCACATCATATAGCAATGCAGTTTTTCCTGTCATATGTCGAGATGCGCCACTATCCATGATCCATCTTGAAATGGCTCTTGGAAGATCCTGCACATAACAAAACTTCAAATTAACCTACTTCAATAAAGATGCCGATTCATGCTTCGCGTTCCAGGAAGCTCCGGCCATTCAAACTGCTTATTCGAACATGGTGTCTACCCAGGCCTCATCAGCCTTAGGTGTAACCTTGACTCTCGCAATTTGAATTTTGAAATTTTCAGCCTTCAAAGGTGGAAAATTTGCATCATAATCAACCGAAATTGATTCTTCAGCCTTTTTCACTTCAGAAGTTGAAATTTTCATTTCTGTTTTTGGTTTCCAAACTTGTTGAGATAATGCAACCCTCTTGTAAAACTTATCATTTTTAGTTACCACTTTCATTACGGGTTCATTTTTCACTTTGATGTTTTCATTTTTCACATTCTTTTTCTCAACAACGATTGGTGCTTTACCCTTCATATCAACTTTCTTCTGTTGAATCTTCATAGTTTCAGTCTTAGACTTCACATTGGTACACTTTCGTGCAATGTGACCAACTTGATTACATCTGAAACATGTTCGAGTATCAACAACTCGACTTGTGCCTTCAGACTGATACTGTGAAGCTCTTTTCTCAAAGAACTCTTTATTTGATTTTGAAAAAATTTCATTTTCCTCATCAGCGAGTGAACTTGAACTGTTTACAAACACCTTCTTTTCAGCAAACCTTCTGTTTTGAAAACTCCTTTTCTGATAACTCTTACCACCTCGATAACCACCCGACCAATTGTTTCGATTGTTATTATAAAAACGTGGTGGAACAACAGGCTTTTTGTAATAAGCTTTATCTTTCTCAAAATTCATTTGCCTTTTTGTTTGACACAAACTGTTCACTTCTGATAACTCAACTTCAACTAACTTGAAAACATTTGTCAATTTTTTCACATTAACATTCTCAATAGGAAACTTAGAATCCGAATACAACTTATCAGATCCAGCCATCTTGTACATCACAAGACCCGGTTCATCACTTAAATTGTTTTTGGATTTTGATTTCTGAATGTACTTGTCCAAGAAACACCCATCTTCCTCAGTAGTGTCACTATCCATTTTTAGAACATTTTCAACAACACCTTTTACAATATCATTTTGGACACTATCGTCATTGGAAGACGTAAACATGACATCAATGTTCTCTGGAAGTTTAACTTCACTTTCTTCCTCAATTTCCACCAAACTAGACTGCTTTTTCGTGTAGTTGTCTAAAATTGGTGGTGGAACTTTGTGAAAACCTACACCCGTTCCATCAGAAAACACATCCTCGCCATCTTTGTTTTTCCCTATAGGTTTAGGAACAATATGCTGCAAAACAAAGCTTGCTGTTTTATAGCTGTTAAGCTTCAACTGGATTCGTTCATTCTCAATTTCAGCTTCTAGAACTTTAAGTTTCAGTTTAGCAATTTAATCCAGTTGTTCATTAATCGATTCTTCTTTTAATCTCAAAACAGCTCTTAGATGTTCATTTTCTTTAAATGTTTTTCCATTACGATCATCACTCTCTTTGACAATGTTTTTCAATTTCTCAAACTTTTCAGAAATCTGACGGTTTTCAAGAATTAACTTTTCATTTTCAGATTTTATTTTCTCACGTTCAGTTTTATCATTTTCAATTTGAGCCGTTAATTCTTTGATCCGTTCAGTTGAAGCTTTTACAGTTTTGTCACGATTGAGAATCTGATCTTCAACATTTCTAACCTTTGTTGTCAGATTCTGAATTTTCTCATTGTTAAGATACGTGACAGTGCTACAAAAATTGCATTGTTTGGTACAATTTTTGCAGTCAGCATTCCCGTCAATCTTGTTACCTGACTCAATCTTGTTACCTGACGCATTTGTTGACACACTTTGACTGACCGACCCCTTTGACTCAGTAACAGAATTAGGATCTACCTCAAGTGCTTTTGCAGCTAGCACTTTGTCAGCCATCATTCCCAGGTTCTCAGCTGTCAACTCTTGCGTAGTATCAATTAAGCCTGTATCAACCTGCTTTTCTTTCTTCTCTTTCTCCTCTTTCTCCTTTCTCTCTTTCTCTTTCTCTTCTTCAATCATTTTCGAAGTTGGAGTTCCCCACCATTTGTGTTGCCAATACTCATCATCTTCTTTGTACTCCTTGATGATGGCTTCGATATCTAGCGTTTTGTCATCAATCGCAATGTTGCCATATCTATCAAGATAGCACTCTCTATCTGGATCCCATCTGTTTGCTCTTCTAGCTTCCAGAAAGATACCAGAAAGTCTGATAATCTTGTTTTCAGCAATCATCTTCCGGTATTGATACTTCTGTTCCTCAGTACGATCATCTTTCCACTTAACGGGTTCATCATTGCTTGCCATGAATGCGTAACCCACCGAATCTTCTTCCGATAGAACTTCCTTACTCCAATCATACCCCTCATCATCATAAATCACAGCAAGAGCCCTTGATTTGTCTCTGTTATCTTCAGACTGCTTCAATCTAGGCGGCTCGGATTTATTCTGATGGTAGATTGCCTTTTTGTAATAATCATCTCGAAACGGATTCTCTGACTCATCAGCATACGCATTCCTGCATTCCCGTTTGAAATGACCCTTTTGCTTACATTTAAAACATGTCACTCTTGACTTGTCGAACCCCAGTTTTGTAGATGGACCACCGATCGTTTTTCTCCCTGTAATCTCCATGAAGCGTTGTGCACGTCGAACTGCACTTGCCATTGCCCAACGAATGTCGATCAGCTCCATTTCTTCAGGGTCTATCTGATCGTAGTCTTCTTTCGTCAGATTTGTATTCCCGATTTTTCCAGCCACCAACCCTTCGTAGGATTCCAAAACAGACGCTAGAAAGACCATTTGTTGCTTGGCCGACTCCTCATCAAAATTCTGTGCGTTCTTCATATCTATCGCGATGTTGCAAGAAAACTTCGCATCAGAATGATTTGCAGAAGACGTAGATCCACTGTGATAACCACTATGGCTTCCACTGTTTGAATTGCTTTGACTTTCTTTGCTTGCTGGAGAAACATTCTCAGCAGAAAATGCAGTTTTTGGAGAAGTAGCTTTCGGGATCAAACTTTTTGGATAGTACAGATCCAGATTTTGCTGATAAGATGAATTATTAACTTTAAACGTTTTCTTCAGCTCTAGCTCATGACTTTCAAGTTTCTCAATCACCAAATCTGGTTTCAACAATTCAGAAGGAATAGTGTTCTTAAGCATGAGAGCATAATATCTCCATTCCATCTCATCTGGCAACGAATCGAACAACTTGTCTACTTGCTCATCATCAGAATATCTAATATCATGTCTTGCTAATTCCAGCTTCAGATGACCAAACCTTTCAATCATTTTACACACCGATTCATTTTTAAGACAACCAAACATATCAAACTCTTTCCTAAGAGGTTTCTTTTTATTTTTTACAATCTCTTTGCTTCCAAGACACTTCTTTTCGAGTTTTTCCCATAAGTCTTTAGCATTGGAATACTCTATCAGCGAAATAATGTCTTCACGCACCGATTGAAACAATAATGCCACACATTTTTGCTCGGCCACAAAACTGTCAATCTCTTCAACTGATCTTAATGCTTCACCATTCTTCTTTCCTTGGGCATAACC
>JARYGA010005283.1:0-24101 GCA_030545235.1 Helianthus tuberosus | reverse complement strand
TGAAGTTTGCCTAACAGTTTGAAAATTATGTTAAGGTTCTTGGATTAATGGTACAATCAGTTAAGATTATTAGATTAGGTGTTTGAAAAATGTTAAACATTTTGTTAGTGTATGAATGTGAACTTCTATAACGTGGTTAGGTAATTTCCGAAGTTTGCCTAACATGTGTTAAACAATTAATGGACAGACCAAAGTTCATTGGGTTTGATTTGTTTGTCTGCCAAAGAATTAATGGTCTGATTACAGTTCATTGACTAACATGTGTTAATTGGCAGAGAAAAAAAAACATTGCGGATGATAATTCTGGCAAAGGAAGGCAAAGAACCCGTGGTTAGTTATTTTTTATTTACTTTCATTTGTTTGATGTTCAAATGATTAATTGTTGGATGTTTGATCTTATAACTGTAATGTTACCATTTGTGTTAGAAAGATTTGACATAAAGGGTTATAAAGTCGACTTTTATGGTTGTTTTGGTTTTGTATAAAACGTTATACCAGTACATAGGGCAGATGTAACAGCTACATCAAGCGGGAGAACCTTACGGTCAGGGACAAAGAAAGTTTTAGAGGAGAGTGTGAAAGTTCAAAAACGGAAGCAAAAAGAAGTTGTTAACGAACAAGCAAAAGTTCCCAAAGCCCGTAAGCGAGCAAAGAAGGATGAATTTATGGGAATAAGGACGCGATCCGCACCACTACAATTTTATAAGTGTGTACGAGCATTGACAGACCAACAACGTGAGGCAGTCAAGGGAATGGGCTTTGGTCGTTTACTTACTTTCAGCGTTGATGGGTTACCAGCTAAGTTAGGTTATTTTGTTGTCGACAATTTTAATCCCGATAAGATGGTGATATGTACACCTGCTGGTAATATCAAGGTAAACAGGAAAGTGATACATCAGTTACTTGGGATCCCGACCAGTGGGAAAAAGTTTAGTTCGATTGATAAGCTGCCTATCTTGGTTGATGCCATTGCGGATTGGAGGGCGAGATACCCGGGTGTAATGGTACCTCCAACAAAGATGGTGAAAATGATAGATGAGTCCGACGGCGAAGACAGTTTTGATTTCCGCATGGATTTTGTAATGTGTTTTGTGGTAGTGCTCGTTGACTGTCATAAACAAAGTTGTTTACGGGAAGAAATCTTAGAGTATCTAGATGACGAAATGGATTTTGCAAAGATAGACTGGTGTGACCTGGTGGTAGAGAAGTTGAAAACTTGCAATGATACCTGGGATCGGCTTGACCCACAAAGCATCTTTGTCGGGCCTCTTTCGATTCTGATAGTAAGTGAAATTTATTTTGACGTCCTGAATTAACATATGTTAAATATACTTGCTTGTTTTTCGGACTGAACTGGTCGCTGTTACTTGTAGCTGTTGTACGTTGATAGCATTGAGTGCACAGGGATGAAGGTTGACAAGGCGGTGTGTCCTTTGGCTTTCTGGAACTTGAAGAGATTGCGAGAGAGAGAAAGGCTGGAAATACTTGCTGGTGGGTTTGGTCTGGGAGGGTTTAAAGGGTTAACACTTCCAAGTAACTATAACGTGGAACACTGGGCAAGTAAGGAGGTATTGTTATATACACTAACATGTGTTTTTTACAATTAGTATATAATTTTTGTATGAAACTGTTGCTTTAACCTTTTGAAACAGGAGAGGCTGTTGATGGTACGACAGCTAATTAATGTGACAAACAAGAACAAAATCAAAATAGAGGGTTTGTTGGAATCTATGTGTGTGGAGAGCCCTGATGACGAGGAAGTACAGACGTTGAAGGCAATGTATGAAAGTTTGTTTGAACAGAGAGCGTATGCAAGTACAGATCACGATCAAGCGGTAGATTTGTCATCGCACCGTATCAATGAGGTGTTGGAAGATTTGAAAAATGATGAAAGTATTCACGTTGACGAGGGACAGAAGGCTGGTTAGTCACTGTTATTGTTTGTAAAAATTTGACTTGATTAATGTGGCACGTATTTATTGATGTGCAACGTTTTCGTAGGGGATGGCGTGGTTGACGATTTCTCGGATGGTTCGCCAATAGCTAGTTTGTACAGGAAGTCACTTAATCGGCTTAACAAAAGGATTAGTAAAAGGAGATTGAAAGAAGTAGGATCTTCAGCCATAGACTTTGATGGCATAGGTGTGATTATTATCTTTCTGACTTGTACACTGTAACACATGTTAATGTGTTACCGATCTTATTGATTAACATATGTTGTGGTTGCAGGTGATGTTGTGGGGCAATCAAGCGTAGCTGTTGATGGAAAAGAGTTTGCTGAAACGATGGAAGATGGTGGGAAGTCGTTACAGGTGAGGCGATTTGCTCGACTGGAGATGTTAAAGGATATTCCTGAGAAAGAAGAAAGCTGTGTGACGCCAAAAAGACGCAAGACAAATATAAAGTGTGATGGGCCAAACACGGATGGTGGTAACGAAACAGGTAAAGTGTTACATGTGTTACCATTTTTAGTGTACGTTTATAGTTAAGTGTATAGATGGCAGCCTAGGAAGAAAACATAAGTAAACATTGATGGTGACGCGTTGATTAGTGCTCGAGAAAGTTTATGTCCCTGTAATGTTTATACGAGACTGAAATGTATGGTGTAACACATGTTAATGTATTGTTTAACATATGTTGTGGTTGAAATGTATTGTCTAACATATGTTATGTCCCTGTAATATGCGTAGGGGACTGAAATGTATTGTTTAACATCTGTTGTCGTTGCAGCTGATGTTGCGGGCCAAGCAAGCATACCACATGATGGCAAAAAGTGTGCTGAGACGCTGTAAGATGTTGGGAAGTCGTTGCGGGTGAGGAGATCTCCTCGACTGAAAAAGTTAAAGGATGCTCCTGAGCCAGAAGTAGGCTGTGTGACCCCAAGAAGGCGTAAGACAAATAGGATGTTTGATGGGCCAAGCACGGATGGGGGTAAAGAAACAGGTAAAGTGTTACATGTGTTACCAGATACATTGTACGTTTGCCGCTAAGTGTATAGGTGGCAACCTTGGAAGAAAACATAAGTACACATTGATGGTGATGCGTTGTTTGTACAGGGACAAAGTTTATGTCCTTATAATATGCGTACGTGTTTGAACCCATTTAATATTAATATGATGTTATAGGGTGCAACGAGACTGAGAAGCAACACGGTGATAAGAGTGTTCATGAGGCTGGTATTTCAACTGGGGGTGACTGTAGTATGGGTGGGGCGGAACATATTGAAGGACAATGGAGCGGGGATAAAAGTGATGTTGAACAAGTCCATAAGCCGTTCGGGTTTAATGCGTGCGATACTGCGTTTAAAAGCAGCAGCGGCCTAGGGTGTACCTGGTAGTGCTTCGTACAATTTCAGATTGTTAGTTTTTTATAATGTGCTTTATTGTTTAATTCTGTTTTAACATGTGTGATCTTGCTTTGACAGTTGACGGTGGCTCAGGCATGCGGTTGGTTGGTCAAGATGCATATAGTGTGGAGGCAGCATGACATGAACCTCCACCTAAAAAAATTGTGGATGAGAAGGACGATGATCAGCAGATCTGTCACACCCCCAAAATCCACCTGCGGAATACCACCGCTTGGAGGCGTGACTGACCAGGATCCAGCCACCAATCATATTGAACAAGCATGTAAGAGATTATAAAAGTCCAACCAATACAATTGGTGTCCAAACAGAACATAGTTAAGTTGCGAGCGGAAGCATAATGTTTAAAACCATAACATAAGTTTAATTGTTTCAAAGTTTAACATGGCACACATCTGTCCATGTCCCACAACGACCCTCCTCCATGCAAGCTCCAGCTAAGTACCTATTGACCTGCAAAGCATGAAGTAACAGGTCAATAACAAGTTGAGTGAGTTCACAGTTGGGTGTTCGTTTTAAGTTGTTTCGAAAACAGTTTCCTTTATCTGGCATCCTGCCGTGGGGGTTACCCCATAGTTGAAAACGTGATCTATTTAACCCAATTACTCTGGCAATCCAGCCGTGGGGGCTACCTCGTGTTTAGTTATCTGGCATTTCGGCCGTGGGGGCTACCCCATGTATCTACTAGACTCGTTACCATATCGACTGCCGACTGTAGTCATGTTTATGTGCCCCCTGAAACTGTCAATGTCTATCAGCATTGACGTGCCCCAGATCCATTAGTTCACGCCCGTCCTCTGCGGCACGGTGTGAGGTTTGTCAGACCTAAATAGCGCTATCTAACTAATGACCCGCTCGCCATTGGCCCGGCGATTAAGTCGATATAAAAGGAGGGACTTCGTGATAGAGTTTTGGTCTAGTACGAGTTATCTGTCCATGAGGACGAGGAATTACATTCCTGAACCATTACTGTCCTACCCAAGGAGGACGAGGAATCCATGTTCCTTAACCCCATTCCCAACCCCTGGGAATCCCATGCTTTGTAGAGGGTGTGAACTCACCTTGGTTTGCTCGGCAGATACACAGAAAAGTCAAGTCTAGATGCTAGTGGTCAACCACGTCCTAACATGGTTACCATACATGCCAGGTTCAAACCAAGAAATGCACGTATGTTTTCTACACGTATACTAGCAAGTTGCATACATGTATTATTCATGGCATACACGTATAAACATGGCGGTTTACAATAATACCTACGAGTTTGCACAGTAGCATGTATATCATTAAACAAAGCCCAAAAGTCCGGCCCAATCACCTAAGCCCGTAACAATGCAAGTCCAATTCAGCGAGTATGGGTACGTGGTCTCGAGTCGAGACTAGAGATCTCGAGTCGAGACAGTGTTGTCTCGAGTCATACATGCACCAGTCGAGACTAGACGGTCTCGAGTCGCAACCGGACCCGCAACCGTGGTCTCGAGTTATGCTGCTTGTGTGCTGGAAATGTGTAGTCTCGAGTCGAGACTAGAGGTTCTCGACTCGCAACCTGTGTCGCAACCGGGGTCTCGAGCTGTCACCTATGTGGTCTCGAGTCGAGACAGAGGGTCTCGACTGATACCCCTGCTGATCGCCAGCACTTGTACTAAACCAATAGAATTTTGATTTCATGAACTTGTGTACTATCCAACCAAAATGCATCAACATGTTTTCTTGTCTAACAATCAATTAAAATGGATCAAACAACTAGTTTTCAAATATTCAAGACACCTTCATATCATATTCATGTTGTTCTTCATGTATTCAAGTCATTCATCATGATCATTCAAACTTGTTCATCATATTTTAGGGTTTTTGGCATCAATCACAATCATAACATGAACAACAATCAAAACACTTGAACATACTCATCTAAGGGTTTCAAATCATCACATAACACCTCAAAATCGACTCTACACTAATCCGATTTCCACATACATGCAGCCGATTAACAAGCATTCGATTCTTAGCACAAGAGTATACAATCCGATTAACATGAACATTATCTAATACACATATGCAAGTCAATTTCATGAACATCAACAATTAATGGTTTAGATCACATTCAATCACAAGGTATCATTAACTCATCATGCAATATATCCGTAATCAAAACATGTTAACCGATTATCATCATCATACACATCCGATTCACAAGAACATCATCATTCGTACAAACTATTCTAGTTAAATCATGTCATTCATAACATCTAACAACAAGCATCATAAAACACTAACCGGTTGATGAGGAGTGTGTGAAGGAGAGTAGGTTTGTTGTCCGAAAGTTTCCGAGTGAAGAACACAAGCAAATCCGAGAGCTTGGCTTGCTACTCTTGATCCGACACAAGGTAAGAGGGTGGTGTTGCTAGGGTTTTAGTGAGAGGGAATGTAGGAGTGTGTGTGTGGGAGAGTGTGTGTAAGTTGCCCAAAGATAGTGATGTTGGCTAATCAACAAGGTTATATACTAGCTTCAAGTTGATGCACCCTAATGGGTATCGGACGGATCAAATGGCCCAACCGGCCCAAATAGTTACACTACTCGAGACCGAGTGGTCTCGAGTTGGGTTCTTGTGTTTCGGGTCACATACATACACGCATACAAATAAGCACAACACATAATCACATAGAATGTTCACTTATATCATTAATCACACAAACATGTCAACTAGTTACATATCGTTCAATGTGTTGCATCGAGGTACAAGGAAGGGTTCGAAATTACGAGTTGTCACATTATCCCCAAGTTGAAAGAAATTTCGTCCCAAAATTTGGTAAGTACTCACTGAGGAAGCTAGTTAAGTTGTATGGTTTTCCTGGTTTTCCCGGGGTGTCACAAGATCCCCAATTTAGACGCGACTGCTGACAAAGAGGATAAGATTACTGATCAGGTAGACAAAAGTGATGAGATGGGTGTTAAGCTTACTGATGAGGTTGAAGGGAATGACAATGAAGGTAATCTTCAGAAAGCATCTTATTTGTAGGGGTCGACAAAACTCTAGACGCACCACGTTAAGCCATTTCTAATTTTTTCGAGAATGTTTATGCAACATCAAATAGTAAGACTGAGCATGAAGTGGTGGATGCAACTGATGCAAGTACTTTAGAATGTGGTGGAGTCGTATTTGGACCCTTGGAAGGTGATGTTAGCGACAAGGATGAACAGGTGGTTTCGGACTGCAAAGGCAGGGCGGCTGTAGAGAAGAGTCACCGTGATTGTAAGGGTTAAATGTTTAGGCAGGTTCAAAATAGTAACCTATGCATGAGATGTGATAAGAATGTTTTATGCAGGTTCATATAGTAAGACTGAGCATGACGTACTCCATTCAACCTTCGTACCTAATGAAGAGTGTGTTGGCGTGGTGGTTGGCTCTGTGAAAGGAGATACTTTCGGTGAATTTGAGGAGGTGGTTATGGATGGTAAAGGCAAAGCGGCGGTAGAGGAGGGGCAGCCGGAGTTTAACGGTAAAAGCTTTTTATGCTATAACATGTGTTAGCTATTAGGTACATTTAGCGGGGTTAACGTGTGTTAATCGTAAGAACAGTGGACGGGGGTGATGCGTCGATTGATGAACGTGGTTTCGATGGGCCTAATTGGAGTCTTGGAATGACACAAATTGGTGGTGAATTTGACGAGTCACAGCAAACCGGTACACTCATCAAAAAAATGATTAGGATTGCTGGTTTAGTTGAGTCATTTCAATATACTTATTTGCATCGAACATGTAGGTTGCAAAAGTTCAAAGGTGGATGACATGGCTGGGACAGAAACAGCGCCCGAACGTTCCAGTAAGCTTGACTATTTTTGTTTACTGTGAAAGTGTAAAAATTGGTTACAAAGTAACCTGAAATGTTTTTTTTAATACGTGTTTAGGCGATGTGGAGACCACCCCAAACTTGAGTATGGTTATAATGGTAGAACCGGTGAGCTCATATGACCCGCAATTGCTATCCACAAGGGGCAAGCTGGGGTGGAATTATTGGGTGGTGATGCGAATGAGGTGGAGGACAATTTGCCACTAGCAAACCGTGTACGTATGTTAGCTGAATTGGGGGCCCAAAAAAGGAAGCTGCCTTTTAGAGAGAAAGTGGCAGCGGAACCAAATAGATCACCTTACTATATAAGGTCTGTTGACATGGATCAGCCAATCACTAAGAAGGAGGCAAATCTGTGGGATTACATATACACTGATGAATCCCCAACGCACTTCCTAAATGGGCATTCTCGTAGGAAGCGGGCAATGGAGGCAAACATGTAAGTAGAACTACCACGGGGTTTATTGTTGTATAATAGGGGTGTAAACCATGAACCCAATGGATCTAGTTAATTGTTTTTTTTTATTTTTGCCGCAGGAAGGAACAGGGTACGTCGTCAGTTGATGATGTAGATAGCCCGATACACATGGCTGTGTAAGTAGGGGGAGACTGTTAAAAAATGAGTTAAATTACATTAACATGTGTTAAGGTATGGAAGTTAATTTTTTTCTGTAAGTATGAAACCAGGGAGTTGCTGTTTCGAAGCCCTTCCCATGTAGAAGCGTCTCGGGCTATGTTCAAGAGTTTAAACGCTGGTAATGAGGTATCGGATGGTATTATCGACTGTTGGGCGGAGGTGCTAAACTTCCAAGAGAAACAGAAATCAAGGGGGCGTACAGTAGGCAATTCTTTGGTACTAAAGTTGTGGTGAGTGATTTGAATATAGACATTATTTGTGTAGATTGATGTTTTCTGTGGAAAAGTAGTTACGGTGTGCCGAGTGCTTATCCTTATTAATTTCTCTTTTGTGAAAGTTTCCGTGGATGTTAACAACTGAGAAAGGTGGAGTCGAGGCGCGGATGCACAAGTTCCGGGTTGGAATAAAAGGTGGGGTTAACAGCGCTGAAAAAGATCCTGATTTTAGAAAGAACGACATTGTTTTCTTCCCGATCTTGGAGCACAAACATTTTTACTTGCTAGTGTTTGAGTTACGGGACCCCGGAATTTATGTTGTTGATAATGACAAAGCCATACAAGGACAGCCGATAGAAGATAGTGTATACTACCTCCACAAGGACACATCGTATAAGTTTGTAAGTTATTAAAATGACCCATGTTGTAACGTAAGTGTGATTGTATTCAAGATGTGTTTTTTATATTGAGCATGGCTTGTATATGTATATGCAGAAAGATATGTTTGTGCAATACCTTCGGGAGGTTGGGAATCCGCGAGCCGATGACATTGACTACTGCAACATCCAGCGTATGCCGGTTTGTTGGGCGACCACAGCAAACAAAACTGATTGTGGGGTCTTCTTAATGCGTCACATGGAGTGCTACATGGGGAAAAACAAAAGTTTTAACTGTGGGTTCAGCATGAGTGGGGCGAAGAAGATGGCGGAGGTGCGGAAGTTGAGAAATAGGTATGCTGCGCACATCTTATGTTCGGAGGTGAATGTACTGCTGCCTAAAATCCAGCAGGATTGCCGGTTAGAGTAACGTGTGTTAGGGGGTGAATGGTATTTACTGTAGGATAGGTGTAGCGTTAAATGTACCAGCTTTGTTTTGGGTGTGTCATGTACTTTGCTTTTGGGATGTTGCTTTAAACTTATTGTGGGATAGGTGTTTTGTGGGTGTGGCATGTACCAGGTCTTTTGGCGATAGACTGTCTATGCGAATTTTGTCTGACTAAAACTGATGTCTATTAACTTGGTTATTTTATACTCTGAAGAATATTGATGCTGCTGCCTAAAATCCAGCAGGATTGCCGGTTAGAGTAACGTGTGTTAGGGGGTGAATGGTATTTACTGTAGGATAGGTTTAGTGTTAAATGTGCCAGCTTTGTTTTGGGTGTGTCATGTACTTTGCTTTGCTTTTGGGATGTTGCTTTAAACTTATTGTGGGATAGGTGTTTTGTGGGTGTGACATGTACCAGGTCTTTTGGCGATAGACTGTTTATGCGAATTTTGTCTGACTAAAACTGATGTCTATTAACTTGGTTATTTTATACTCTGAAGAATATTGATGTATTCTTGCATGTGTTAGAATGTTATTGATGTAGTTGATAATGTTTTAAATGAGGTTGTTTTAAATTATATATTGGTAGGTGTAACATTTAAGGAAATGTAAAAATGCTGCTTCCTGTTTTCAAGGGGCCCACTATTCTCAAAATGTAGTAGGATTCTTGGAAGTTGGGGAAAGTTGGTGGCAGAAGTCTACTAACATAGGGGTTGGTGGCTAGAAAACAACTTTATTGGAAAAGGAACCATTGCTATTTTGCCCCATATGGTCACATCAAAGTCAAGTCACAACAACTATATTAAATGTATCATTGATATACCTCTATAAGTAGTGTAATGAAGAACCAAGTCATATTCTGTAATACTTCACTACTTCAGTAAACCAAAGAGTTTTAGTGGTTCCAAAGTATGCTAATGTGATGGACACTTATAAAAATAAGGTCACGTCTACACCACCAGGCATGGAGAAGCTGAATCAAAAGAGGAAGGAAGCATGTGAGGGTCGGTACGGGGTGTGCTACGAAAGAAAAGTGTTTCACAAGAAGCCCGAAGACGTTAAAACTGGAGGAGTTTCTGGGGACGATGATTCAGAGAGCGGAGGAAACAATGTAGCTGATGTAGCTGGTGTTTCACAAGAAGCATCACGCCGTACGGAACACGTTTTACCAGAAGCTGAAATTTTGAAGGGGCTACCAGATGAGTTGGTTAGGTTGCTGACGGATCCAGACAATGAATTATGTGGTTGCCCGTTGTGTCCATACTCACCCGAAACAATCCAGTCCTGGTGTTACCATGACCCATGGGAGAGTGAGCGCAGCCCCTCTCCTCTGTACTTTCATGATGAGGATGTTGCCACACCATGATGAAAAGCTTCATAGAGATGGAGGGTAAGAAGGGGTAGTTAGGATGTGGTAAGTGGTTAAAGTTGGGATAACCTTTTGACCCTATGTTTGTAGGCCACATACTAACGTCGTTTTCTTGTTCTTTTATTATTAATATTTTTTTTTTGGGAATGGGTTGATGTCACGGCTCGGTAGTCGATCCATTGTTTTAGGTTCGGTTGTAACCTAGTAGTAGAATGTGTGGTTAAGTTGGCTAGTTGTGAAGTTTAATTCTATAACCTGATGTGTCTTAATATATAAGTTATTGGTGTGGTTAAAACCTTTTGTGTTGATCCTTTACAGTTAAAAAAACCCCAGGTACAGGGCTAACATGTGTTAAGCATCTGTTTTGATGCTGTTGTAAAATATAAACCAAAACCACAATTATCCATGCATATAATAATAAGATAAGCCTGTTAATAGCAAATAGAGGTCCACAAAAGTTGGCCTACAAAACACAAAGTGCCGAAGGCCATAAAGTTTTTACAAGACTGGGGGGCTGTTTGGCTAAGCTTATTTTAGTGACTTATTTACTTATTTACTTTTTGAAAAGTTAAAAGGTGTTTGGGTTAGCTTATTATGTGAGAGGAATAAGTAAATAAGTCATTCCATTATGACTTATTTGCTTTTCAAATAAGCAAATAAGTAAATAAGTAAAAAAAATAAGCTTAGCCAAACAGCCCCTGGATATGATAAATGGGATAAAAGTAGTTCCACCTTCTTACACACGTAACAGAAAAGGGGAGGATGATGTTAAAAGACTGTTACATGTGTGTAAGAAGGCCAAAATGAAGAGAGTCTCCCATTACATAGTACTAGTAAACGAAAAGAAACATTTTAATCAGAGGGGGAGGCACCAGGGGCGGTCTGCCTTTGTTGTTCAGCAGCTGCCTTTGCTGCTTTCATTGCGGCCACCTTAACGCAGTTGCGTGAGTCGTGGTCGTCGACATAAAGACCACAGCGCTTGCATAACCGAAGCTGCTTTGGACGTTTAGGTGGTTTTGTTTTTGCCTTCTCACCGGGTCCGGAAATGCGAGTATGTGTACCACATCCCTTATTGCGTACAACATCTGGATTAGCAACTTCGACTGGAATGTTGATTGGTTGCCCAACTATTTCTTCCATTTCACACTCGTTTGTTTCATTTTGGAATGTACCCAATGGTTGCTTGGAAAGCACATTGATCTTGAAATCCCGGAGTTGGGCAACCAATTTTGACAACGAATCCTCGTCGGTTCTGGCCACATCAACGCATTCAGTAACGAGGTCGAGGATTTCATTACGCATAACGGATGGTGCATGTGGGTTGACGCCGTATCGGCTGGAAAGTGAAAAAACCTCTTTTGGTAGGGCATCTCGGCGCCACCTATCGTTTATGTATTGGGGTGGTATCTTTGCAACATTTTTCAATCGATATACGCAAAAGACATGGCAACACAGATATCCGATACGTGTGAAATTACTGCATGAGCAACTGGCGGAGTGGTCTACAGTGTTATATGTAACCTGTTAGGAACAGAAGGAGCATAAAAAAAGGCTTTAGATCTAACATATGTTAGTGGAGTGGTAATAATGAAGTTGCCTAACATGTGTTACCTGATAGACGTTTGTGATGTTGTTCCTTTTGTCCAAATGAGTGACGTCTAGCAAAAGAGTGGTATTGCTGGAATCGGTTTGGTTTGTGATGTAGCATAAAAACTACCCTTTAATTATCTCCTTTTGAACTTGCCCGAAAACAGCGTTTGTGTAAATGGCGAACGCTTGCTGCTCTATCGCTAATTCAGTAGTGCCCTTGAACACCGTGGATGAGGTTTTGTACTCGGATACACGTTGCCGATAGCGTTGGCTATCTACCCTATTTTCAAAGCACATCATAAATTGTACAAGGGTGTTTGCGCTTGTTGAGTTGACCTTGAAGGCAGCGTTAGAGCTTTCGCAGCGTGAAGTGGTCTTCATCAAGCAACACATTGGCAGTTCCCTGAAGTAGGCTGGTACCCAAAGATGTTTGATGTTGTACGTGTCGTTCAACCAAGTGTGGTCTTGTAGGCCAAATGTTTCTAGGAGGTCATTCCAGCGGGACTCAAACGTTTCTGGTTTGATATAAACATTCCAAACCAACCGGTGAATGCAGGACCGAACATCAGTGTTGTCAAGAAGGTCCGCAGAGATCTGGTAGATTAAATAGTTACTAAAACATGTTAGATTAAACAGTTTAAAAACACATATAAGTCTGTGATGTTGAATAACACATGTTAAAGGCTAACAATTTAACCTAACCTTGGAGGGTAGTTTTTTCATTATATGCCACATGCATAGACGGTGGCGTGATTCGGTAAAGACCATAGGAACAGCTTGAAGCATGGATGGGTCTTGATCACTCAGCACAAGAGTTGGTTGAGTACCGTGTGCCTTCAAGAAAACCTTAAGCAACCACACATAAGATTCAATGGACTCGGTTGATATCAAACCCGCACCAAATGTAACACATTGGAAATGATGATCCACACCCGTGAATGGCACAAAAACCATCTTGTACCTATTAATAAAAATGCATTTGAGGTTAAGAAAATGTAACACTTTTTTGGTTTGGTTTGTATACTTGGATATCAGGCCTAACACATGTTAAAGGGGGAACTAACCTGTTAGTGCTGTAAGTCGCGTCAAAGGCGAGGACATCGCCAAAAGCTTTGTAGTTTAGCTTTGAAATCTCATCAGCCCAGAATACAGAAGACAACTTTCCATTTGATACAGTGTAATCAAAATAGAAGTTGGGTAGGTTGTCAAAGCGCTCACGCAAGCGTTCAAGGAAAACTTGTGTGTCGCGTTCACCAACAAAAATTCGCAACTGGTGGCTAAAATTTTTAAAATCCACCGGAGTCCCATTGACATTGTGATACCCCCCTTTTAAAGCTACAAGACATCTATAAGCTCTCATGGGTCCGATACGGTTTAGACTCATATTGTGAATGAATTGTTTGGTGGAGAATGACAGCTTCCGTGATATCTTGCTAAGATCACGGTTGTAATTCTCAACAAGTTCATGATTATGAATATCATTGAAACTCATAACTGTGTATGTATCATTAGAGATTGAGACTAGAATGTTTGCCTTACAGTCACACCATGTGAAGTTGGTTCTCCTAGACTTTACAGAAGATTCATCTAGTGTGTCAAAAGTCCTCTTGGGTTGTGGTTTCCCGTATTTTGAGCATCGAAGATACTTGTGTGTGGGAATTCCATTCCAGACTTTAGTTTGGCCTTTTTTAACAGAAAAACCAGCTTCAAACGCATAAAGTTCATACATGGAAAGAACAGCCTCAAATGTTGGATAAGATTTCCCATACACTGGTATGAACTTATCAGCGACGGTAGGAATCCAGTAACGGGTTCCCTGAGGGGTATCAAAAACGAAGTATGGATGCGCTGGCCCTGCATCAGAAAACGAAAAGGTTAGGAATCTGGTATATGGCAGGACAAAAGGTTAGAACTCTGATATATGAGTATAAAGTGTGCTCCCATGGAAAATAAACAACCGTTTAAAGGGCCGCGAGATAATTCAGCAAACACAGAAGGGCCCTGAGATGATCCAGAACCAGCACCCGGCATGTTAGCGTAGCCAGAATCTTGGTATGCTACATGTGAACATTATGCAATATGTTTGAACTATGCCATATCTGGGGAAGAAAAATCAAAACGAGTGTATAGAAAAACAAACCTTGATCATTATCCATAACCTCGTCAGAATGGAAAGCGCTGTTCATGAACTTGTTGGAGATCATAACATCCGGTGATCTAACAGGGTCTTCAGATGATCGAGAACCATCAACAGGCATGTAAGTATATACAGAAGCTTCGAATGGAACAAGTGAACATTGCCATGCAGTATATTTGGATTATTCCATTAGAAAAATGTCAAATAACAAAAAAAAAACATATATTCGAGATAGTTAAGTTAGATAAAGAGACAAACCTTGAGCATTTAATTCCTCATCAGTATGGAAGTCACTGCTAAGGAACCTGTTGGGGAAACTATGGACCGGCGACATTAACTCGGAGGTTGGTGGATTTGTCTCCATGGACATTAATGGAGAAAGGATAATTGGGAGGAGAAGATGATAATGGAAGTTGCTGTTAAAGAAGATATAAAATAAAATGAAATATTGTAAAAGAAATATGGGGGTGGGTGATTTGTACAAATGAGTTGATGGGCATTAAATGATTATGTCAAATCAAATTGGGAAAATAACTTGGGTTGGAAAATTACCGATATAACCTTGAAAGCAAAAAGGAAGAGGAGGTGACTATGGGTAATGTGGATAAATGTAGGCCACAAGTAGAGTTTGCTAAGTTTTCTAAAAAAATGGGGTTTTTTGTAGAGCATTACCATATATATATATATATATATATAGGGTGGGGTTCGGCTACAAAGTCCATTTTTCCTACAAAGTGTACAAAGTCATAAAACACCACAATTTCAGCCATAAAACACACTCAAAACCTACAAATAACAGAGTGAAGATCACTAAAACACAATATCCAAACCCTAACAATCCATAAAAACTTCAAACACACCATCCTAGAACTATGAATATATAACACAACAGGATAATTAACATAAAACACACTAATGTTAGTCATTCGATAATCAAAGCCTTATCATCCAAAACACAACACAAAAACCACAAATATGGCATTTAGTAATCTTCACTTTGTTATTTGGGGGGATTTTTAGTATGTTTTATAGTTGACATTATGGTGTTTTATGACTTTTTACACTTTGTAGGAAAAATGGACTTTGTAGCCAACTCCCACCCTATATATATATATATATATATATATATATAGGGGAAGGTTCAAATGAAAACCACTAGTTAACGCGAAAACTCGAAAACTAACTAAAAAAAGCCTAAAAAACACACAAATTTTTTTTTTTTTTTTTTTTTTTTTTGCAAAACCAAATTTCGCAGGTTTTTATATATAAAAAAAAAAATTTCAAAAAAAAAAAAAAAAAAAAATTTTTTGTGTAGTGCACATGTGTAATACTACACATGTGTATGTGTACTACACATGTGTATTATTACACATGTGCACTACACAAATTTTTTTTTTTTTTTTTTTTTTTGAAAAAAAGTTTTTTTTTATATATAAAAACCAGCGATTTTTATTAAAAAAAATTGAAAAAAAAAAAAAAAAAGTTTGTGTGTTTTTTAGGCTTTTTTTAGTTAGTTTTCGAGTTTTCGCGTTAAAAGTGGTTTTCATTTGAACCATCCCCTATATATATATATATATATATATATAGGTAGAGGATCCTGTAAAAAGTGTTCAAAGTGTGAGAAGTGTATTATAACACTATATATAATACTATATAACACCATATAAACACCGTATAACAATATGTAACACCATATAATACCATATAACACTATGTAACACTATATATCATTATATAACAAATATAACACTATAGGTTGTCTGATAGCATGTCTATGATAGATGTATAGTGTTATATTTGTTATATAATGTTATATAGTGTTACATAGTGTTATATGGTATTACATGGTGTTACATATTGTTATACGGTGTTTATATGGTGTTATATAGTATTATATATAGTGTTATAATACACTTCTCACACTTCTCACACTTTAGGCCCTTTTTACACTATCCTTACGATATATATATATATATATGTGTGTGTGTGTGTGTGTGTATTATTGTTGAAGGACGATGAATAGTAATTTTAAATTTATAGCAATATATAGTTTTTTTAATATTTTCTTATTTTAATATTATAATACCTTATTATTATATTTACTTTTACATATTTTTTTAAAACCAAATTCCCTTTTCTCATTTACTTTTTGTTTTTCATAATTCCATTTTTCTGTTTTTAAAACAATATTACCTTTATCAATTAATTTAGTATTTTTTTAATAACTTTTGTTCGTAATTGATAAAAAAACTTAAGTACGCAGTTGTGTTTATTTTTCACCCCTGGAGATTCCGATATAAGTCTTTCTAAAAATGAAGTTGTATTCAGATTAGAGTATTTATTTGATATGGTTTTACGGCACTATAACAAACCAAACCGATTCTACTGTTTGACTTTCGAAACAACATGCTTAACTTTCAAATATCGTTTGTTTAACATTATTATTTGATCCGTTTCGTCGCAACGCGCGACGCCTATAAAACCTAGTAGTAATATTAACTATATAGATTAATATAGCAAACTAAAAAAATGAAATAATAATAAAATTACTTATTTTAAAAAAATAACCTTAGATATCTTGCTTTGTTTTTTTTACATGACCAGGTTTTTTATTATTTATTTATTCCCACTTTTGGTAGATGACAAATTGATGTTAGTTACCTTGATTTTATTTCATGTCGATGTATTCTTGAGGATTTGTTGTTCTTTCATATTTGTATCTTAGATTAGTTGTAGGGCTGTGCAACGGTTAAGAACCGAATCGAACCGGAACTGAACCAGAACCGTTTAATGTTAAAAATAAGAACCGGAACCGAATCATATTTTAACTGTTCCGGTTCGGTTTAGAACCGGATAAAACGGTTATTGTGGAAACGGTTCTCGCCGGAAACGGTTGTTAATTAAATTCTAAAATTAAAAAATTCAGTAAAAATCAATCCAACCAATCAAAACATATAAGTAAGAGTTGCAACATTCAAGTTCAAACCATCCAAAATAAAAGTAACAACAATAAAAAGTTTTAAAACATATTCATGTTAATTTTCGAACACCCTTTTTCTTTATAGATCACCAAACAAACTATATTATACATACTGTGATATTAATTTACAAACACTGTATCAAACTAAAATCACTTTCTTATTTTATTTGTATGTATGTAAGGAAAAAAAATGGCAATCATCCAAAAAATATATCATGTAAAATAGTGGAACAACGTATTTGTACTACTGGGTGTTGATGGAGACCAATATATATGATAGCAATTAGGGTTAGGGTTGAGAGATGGAGAAGAATTGGAAGATGAAAGATTGACCGTATTCTATAATGAAAATAAATAGGAGGAAAAAAGAATTTGGATGGTCTTATGTTGTTGAAAAGCCCATTAATTAAATAGGGTTTTGAATATTTAAAATCTCAAACGGTTCTAGCGGTTTGCAACCGGAACCGTCGGTTTTAACCGGAACCGAACCGGGAACCATTTTCACCAAAAATTAAGAACTGGAATCGGAACATATTCATAAAAATACGGTTCGGATCTAACGGTTCTAGTTCGGTTCTCCGGTTCTAACGGTTCGGAACCGTAAACTGCTCAGCCCTAATTAGTTGATTCATTATTTAGATCGACATAACTAATAATTCAATGTGATTTCTCTTGACACAAGGATTAGATTCCGGCTTTTTATTAAATTGTATTATATAGTTTCAGATTTTGTTTAAATTCATAAAGATACTTAGATTTTATAATGTTTATAGCTTTTCATAAGTTTATAACACATAACTCTACTTAAAAAAATGAAATGAAAAAAATAATTAAGTATTGGAGATCAGGGACCATCTCAACCTTCCATACCTCTCGGCAACATCAATAGTTCTCCACCGCTGCTAAACATTTTGCCGATTGGAAGTCACCGAAGCTTGACGTGAGACGAGAAAATCCACTTGCCGACTATGCAGTTGATATCGCTGATATATCGGTTATATAAACGATATTTGACTGATATAACCGATATATCGTTGAATTATTAATGTTAGATTGCTATATATATAAATTCTGCATGATATTAAAATTATTGATATCCCACCGAGATAACCTATATCTCAAATATCGGTTCTTGACCAATATCTGTTTTCAGGGCCGGCCCTATAGGCTATTCATACTAGGCTTGGGCCTAGGGCCTCCAAAATATAGGGCCTCCAATTTTGAAAAGTAATAATTATAGCAATTATTGTTTTTTCTAATAAATACATGCCATTCAACGTTAACGTTAACAGAATAGCAACACAACTTGTTATAGTCTTTTACTTCTATACAGGAGGTCAAACGTTCGATCCCCCTATTTTATTTTGTGTTTTTTACTTTCTTCTTATTTTATTTTGTTGCATCATATGTGTAAATTGCAAACTTGCTTTTATTGCATCATATATATACATACTAATTGAATTGTGTTATGTATGTGCTGAATGGTGATTTTGCAGTGTTATTCGTAGTGTTTTTATATAGATCTTTAAAACAGTGTTATATACTTATTGAATGGTGTTATAGGGTAAGGTTATTGTAAAAAAGGTTAAAAGTGTGAGAAATATTGTGGAGATGACATGTGTCCTAAATCTAAATTAATTCAAAACGGTAAATAAGTAATTTTATTATTGATTTAATTAATTTCAAACCTTCCATAACCGCCACCCTTATTTATAGGAATATGATTTTTTTAAAGATTTCTATAAAAACACTACGACTAACACTGCAACCACTATTCAACACGTATATAACACCATTCAATAAGTATATAACACCATTTTAAACATCTCTATAAAAACACTACGAATAACACTGCAAAATCACCATTCAGCACATATATAACACCATTCAATAATTATATAACACCATTCAATAAGTATATAACACTATTAAAGACACTACCTCCATTTCTAGAATGTGTTTTTAGTATAATGTACATAGTATGGTTATTGTACATGGTGTTTTAAACCTGCATGCATGGTGTTTTACATCTGCATGCTATTAGATGTTCCAGATTCCATATGTTAAAACACCATGGTGTTTTAAAACCTACATTTCAGTAGATAAAAAAACACCACGCTTTCCAGTATGTGTTTAAAACACCACGCTTTGAATCACAATACAATTAAAACACCATTGTATGAACATAGACAAAACATCATGGACTAAACATCTGATCGAAACATATTTTTTCTCTATATAAGTATAACAATATGGTACTCATATTAAAGATAAAAAAAACGCTGGTTATTATGGTGTATTTTTTTTTAAAAAGTTACGTATAAAAAGTTATTGACGTTTAAAAAATACGAGGGGAAGTTGCATGTGCATTAATGTTAGTTTCTTAATTTAAAAATGTTAAATTTACATTTATACCCTTAATCTAGAAAATTAATATGTTTAATAGTAAACATTATTTACCATTTTGCCATTATGATCTCAACCATTAGATCAAAGATCTATTGGTGTAGATTCTTTCTTACCGTTCTCACAAAAAACCCCATTTTTACAGAAACCTCTACCTGGTGTTATATACTTACTGAATGTTGTTATATAATTATTGAATGGTGTTATATACATGCTGGATGGTGGTTGCAGTGTTATTCGTAGTGTTTTTATAGAGATCTTTTAATTAAATCATGTTCCTATAAATAAGGTGGCGGTTATGGATGGTTTTGAATTAATTGAATCAATAATAAAATTACTTGTTTACCCTTTTGAATTAATTTAAATTGATGACACATGTCATCTCCACAATATTTCTTACACTTCTCACACTTTTAACCTTTTTTACAATAACCTTACCTTGTATATATATATATATATATATATATATATAGGATTAGGTTCAAACGTGAACAAAATCCCAAGAGTGAACTACGTGAACTGATCTGGGCCCTTGATTTTTATGATCTTGAGATTTTTAGTGAATGGCAAGATGGTAATTATTTGGTTATTTGTTGCTATTTAATTAAGTGAATAAGGGTATATGTGTAATTTATATTTTATCTTGATTGCATAAATCTCGTTTATCTCCATATTTAGGTTTCAAAATCCCACACAAATCTTTCTCTCTCACATATCAGCGCCGCCGACATCAACGAAAAGCAGAGGAGACCAATCGAAGCCAGCAAGTCGCCGGAACTGCACACTTTCTTCTGACCTGGCCGGAAAATCCTAATGCCGATTCACCACTGCCGACATCGATCGATTTAGGGTACGTTTTTTATTTAGGGATCCGAGGAAGGTGAACGGAAAAAACAGGGGATGGAAAAAACAGGTGAACGGAAAAAATAGGGGACGAAGATCGATCTTCTTCTTGTGTTGTTACTTTGATTCATTCTGTTGTCTGATTGTTACTCTTTTATAACCTAAAACGGTACAGGGATCCGAGGAAGGTGAACGGAAAAAATAGGGGATGGAAAAAACAGGTGAACGGAAAAAATAGGGGATGAAGATCGACCTTCTTCTTGTGTTGTTACTTTGATTCATTCTATTGTCTGATTGTTACTCTTTTATAACCTAAAACGGTACGTTTTTTGTTTTGTAAGGGACGAACATCGATCGATTTAGGGTTTCGATAACTGTTAAAAACGATTCATCTCTGTATTGATTGTTAATTAACAGAATTAGATTATTGATGGTTAATTAAAAACGATTCATCTCTGTTAGGTGTTTTGGCTATTTGTTATTTTGTAGACTTTGATTTTTAAATATTACAGTTTGGAAAAAAAATTGGGATAGGTTGTGAATGTTTATAAACTTGTTATATGCTTCTGTGACAAATTTGTTGCTCGTTTGCATTTGTTCATAGTTTTTAGGGATGGGTTTATTTTTGGATTGACTGAATTTGGAGATGATTAAGACTTTTTTTAATATTTTTTTGCAGGTTGCTTGGATTTGGTCAGTTTTGTGATTTTTTTTGCATAGTTCTCAATTTTTTGCTACGGTAAGTTTCTGATTTTATTATATGATTAATGTGTATTCCGATTATTGGTATTGTTTTTTAGGGGAAAATGTGATGAAGATTGTATATGTACAATGTGTTTTTTGTTTGTTATGTTCTGTTTTTGAGGCGGGTGTACAGATGTGTATTCCGATTTTGCTCTATTTTTAATGCGATGTACACATGTGTATAGCGTCTGTTTTTGTGATATCTCAGATTTTTTTGTGTATTGAATGTGTAAAGTTGTTGATGTACACTTGTGAATTATGCAAAGTATTAGCTGCTGAGTTTTTTGTTCAATTTTTTGATTTTGCTCTGTTTTTAATGTGAAGTACACATGTGTATTCTGATTTTCCTCTGTTTTTAATGTGATGTACACATGTGTATAGCGTCTGTTTTTGTGATATCTCAGAATTTTTTGTGTATTGAATGTGTAAAGTTGTTAATGTACACTTGTGAATTATGCAAAGTATTAGTTGCTGAGTTTTTTTGTTCTATTATAGGAGATGTCGTTAACGAGAAAAGTGGAGATGGAAGGTCAATAAGGATGATTCACGTAAGAGGTCGATAAGGATGATTCACATATGTTTGTTTGCTTGGTCGATAAGGATGATTCGGCATACAACGTGCTGAATAGTTGTAAAAGATTTTGTTTTTTGTTTTTTCGATTATGTTGGGTTTATTGTTTTTACGAAACTGGAACTTGTAATTATATGTTTTTTGTTTGGTTTGGAAAACATTATGGAACTTGTAATTTGTTAAATATAAAATAGTTTTACAGGTATTGTTTCCATGTATGTATTATGTAGCTAATTACACATATGTACGATGCTGAGTACACATGTGTACTGTTCTATTTATATCCAAGTACACATGTGTATACCGTTGAAATATGAAGGTTACGTGGATCTTAAAAATCAAAATTTGAATTCTGCTGATGAAATCTGAAATAACAATTCAAATTGAAATATGGTGATTTGTTTATTTGTTTTGATAATTATCTTATTAATAAATAAAACATAATGTGGATAACGAATTTAAAATAGGAAAGATGTAACTTAATTCAATTATTAAAATAATGATTTAAATCTAATTTTTTATATAATTACAATCCTACCCTTAACAACTAAAAAGGAAATCAAGGGTCCAGATCTGTTCACGCAATTCACTCTTGGGAGGTTGTTCACGCTGGAACCTCAGGGTCGGGATTTAGAGAAAACGGTGAAAAGTGTGAGAACGGAGAGAACGCTTATGGATCGTCTGATCAAATCAATCCATGGACTAGATTGCGCGGGGTCGTTTTCGTAAATAACATCAATATTATTACGTGGGACGCGCTTCATTAAGGGTAAAAGGGTCTTTTACCCCTCGTAATCAAAACACTATCAAATGATAAAACGCCATACAAAAAATAAAACGCCATTAAAAACAAAACGCCAAAAATTAGTAATAAAACGCGTTGAATATTACAGGAAGATGAAACAACACAAACAACTGAAATTTCAGTTATTAACATTTATTAGAAGAACTTCCCTCCTAAATTACGCGCCAAAAACATCATTATATAAACAACATAAAACATAGCTTCCATAATCACTTCAATCTATCCATTTTCTTCAAAAAAAAAAAATCGTTAACCAAAAACGCCAACTTAAACAAAACGTCAAAAATGGCAACAATCATTTCGTGGAGATACAGTCTGGGAATCAGGAGATACGTCCTCCATTTTGACAACAAAAGGAGGGTGTATGTTAAGACGGTCAGGGCAATTCTAAAGATGGAAGAATAGATACAGAGGCAAATTTTATCCATTGGCATCGCTCTAGACAACGAAGGCCATGAAACGCATATGCTTATGAAAGCATTAACCAGGAAATTTGGACCAATCAAAGGAGATGTGAAGCCAGACCCTCCCATGACATCATGGCGTTTTGATGATGAAACAGACATGGTGACGGTTACATACGACAACAGAGAGCAGGAAGTCTACTGGCTAGAGAACATCATGACAAAGCAGCGACTGGGTTTCATGGAAGAATTACATAACGCCACTTGTACCAACACAGAAATAGACTCAAAATTGGAGTTAATGCAAGACATGTTCAGGTGGAGGCTTCAGAATCTTCAGGAACAAGAAGCTGATGAAGGTGAATGTGATGACATGGATGAAGATCAAGATGAAGACTCCGAGGAGGAAGAAGATGACACAAGTGATGGATATCATTTGGATAAAGTACCTTCTGACGAAGGATTTTATTTTTTTTTTCATCTTTTTTTTTCTTCTATGTAATCTTCTTTTTTTTAAAGATAATTAAATGATATATTTCTATCTTTATTAGCAAAACGCCAAAATAATACTAAAAATGGTTAACCCTAACAAAACGCCAAAAATAACAAAAATATTTTTCATTTTTAATATTTTATTTACTCCGTTATTGTATTTTGTCATGTTGGTCTGCATAAGGCCGTTTAAAAAAAAGGCCAAACTTAGAAGATGGGACGTCTATAACCTATAAAACTGATAAAAGCTGATCAACACAGTAAATACAAAAAACAGTAACTGAAAAGACAGTTACTTTATTACTATCATTTAATACAATAAAAAGTCCCGCCTAAACTACGCGCCAAAAAACTCATATAAGAGAAGGGTCTATACACAATGAAATAAATCACACCCAGAAAAACACAAAAAACGCCATATCCTCTAGAAACCACTCCCTTTAAAACGCCACAGATGGCAAAGCTTTCACTAAAATGGATCCTTTTTCTGAGGGGGTTTACTCAAGAATATTTTGCTGAATGAGATGGACAAATATTCAAGAAAAAGAGACTGATGACAGTGATATGCCATCATGTGAGCTTTGTTCTTGATGATTATAGACATGGAAGAAAGGGTTCAACACAACTGTAAAATGCTATTTTAGACTCCATTATTACAAATAGCATCAAGCAAGAGTTGATCTTTAATGACATCCCACCAAACAAGAATATCACACCAAAAAACAGGATGCCACTAAGCAGTTTCTTCTGAAAAAGACAGGGTTTATGAAGGAAAGTTGACATCTAGCTAAATTATTCAAAAAATGTTCAAAACACCAAAAACAAATTCAAGAAGGAAGAGGCCGATGACATTGAAGATTGGAAAGAAAAATT
>JARYGA010005282.1:0-63845 GCA_030545235.1 Helianthus tuberosus | reverse complement strand
GGGAATAAATGTGTTTTCCATTTATATAAACTTTAATGAATTTTTTAAAATAAATATGTTATTGCTTAGGTTGGTTGCATTTGAAGGACACAACGATTATAAGCTTTAAATTATTTTTTATATTTAAATATAAATTTTGATTTGAACACATATAACCTGAATCTGAACTATGCATACAAAATTAAAGAAAATCTAACATTACTCGTTTTAGATGATGCGTTTACGAAGTAAGAATTTTGTTTTTAAATACAAAATAATTAGTACATTTTATTTCAAATTAATATTTTCATATTTTAAAAAGTGTTATCATGAATATAAGATTATTTCAAATATATATTAAATTCAATCATTTAATAGTCTTTATATTAATTTACTTATTATTTATTATATGATTAAGTTAACATGATAAATTGCCACATGGCATTTTGATGAAATTCTTTATTATAAGAGAATGTCATGTGGCATTAAAGTTACTCTTTTATTAGTATTCGATATGTGGTACGAAATGGAATTTGATCTCGATCATGAGTTATGCAAGGTTAATTTCCAACAACCAAAATCATGTACAAAAATTCACCACATAAACATCCGATGCATAGTAAGAATACCCAATATGTAAATATATATAATATCTTTATAATAGAATGAAAATATCAAGTGTGACATACATGGGGCCCAATCACATGTGAGATGCAATAACAGCATCCAATGGAGTGCGGCAAAGCTAACTAACAGTAATAATCCGTTAGTCCATTCTCACTTTTGATCAAATGGGACCTCACACTATTACAAGCTACAATAACTACTGAAGATCAAAAAGCAAGTACTACAAATAGTAGATTCATACACCAACATAACTCCAGTAATTAGGGCATGAAACACCAATGTTAATAATTGTATAATTATTGATCAACTCGATTGATCTAGGGGCATTTCGGACCACCTTCCTTCGTCTTCCAGTTGTTGTAGCACGGGCAAACTTGTTTATTTCCGTAGAAACCAGGTGGAACACACAGGCATTTCGCGCAACATTTTTGGCAGAAGAACATGCACGGCTTGTGGTACTGAGTTTGGCTACATCTCCTTGTGCATTGTCCCGGGCACTCTGTTGCAACGATTAATTAATGTTATAAATTATTAATTATTAATATCATCGAAACCTTGAGACTTGTTATCCAGAAACTTGTTCAGAAATAGTGTAATGGAAAAAAAAAACTTACGAGAGCTTGTTAGACTTCCAGGTCCAAATCCTCCGCGATGTCCTCCACTAGCATAAACCTAATTTAACGAAAAAGAAGAAATGTATTAAATAAAGTGGTCTAATATGCATACTAAAAGTCAGCTACGCTGAATGAATTCTAGTTTAATAAGGTAACTATAAACTTTAGCAAACAATAAGCCAAAACATAACATACACATAAAGCGTATTATCACACAACATTTGGAGGTTGAAATTGCATAGACTTACAGCGGCTTGAAGCATTGAAATGGCGATGAGAGCCAAGAGGAAGACGGCGAAGAACTTAGCCATGGTGGTTCGGGAGATGGAAGACGGGAAGATGGTTTGATGGAGAAAGAGGGGTGTGTTGCAGCTATTTATAGATGAAGAAACAGTTGATATAGTTGTGGTAGCCTGCATGCCGGTCCACATTTACACCGTAGGCGTACTAGTTAGGGAGGGAACACTTAATTTGGATCATGGGTTCCAATTGGGGCCGACATAAGTCTAGTGGCCACATTCCCTCTCATCCCTGCTAAAATTATTAATTGCTGTCTAATAAAATAAATATATGGTTTCAATATAATATGTGATTTTATATAATATCCTAATTATATAAATGCTATGAAGCCAATGGTATTTATTTTTCTTTGAGATTTTTTTTTTATTGAACTTATTATGCAATTTCATTCCACACGAAAAAATGGCAATTACAAAGCAATGGCAGGTAGTCGGGCAACAAGTTGCGCCGCCACCCCATTTTGAATAGAAAAACCTGGGAGGCTAAGTTGTTCATAGATTGGTTGTGATGCACGTTTCATGTAAAAGAAACCAACTCATATTAGAAACATGTAATGGTCTAAGAATGGACCATATTGTTACGCCTATGTTCGGTACGTTAAATTTAAAATTTCATGTTATAATGAGTTTGATAAGTAGTTTTATATTAGGCTGGAGGGTGTGGGGCGCCACCCTTCCGCCACCTAGACCACCATAGCGCCCCCCTCCAAATTTGACCACACCGCCGGCGCCATAGCCGGGGCGCCATTGAAGGCCCGCCATGGTGGTAACGAGCTGAAACGCCATTCAGGTGGGGCCCACTAGTTCGACAACCAATCAAATGTTTTTTTTTTTTTTAATTTTGTTTAATAGGGGCTCCATCCACACCCTCTAAATTAAAGGGGGGCTCCATCGCTGACGTGGATCCTATGTGGACTTGATAAAGCCCCATGGGGCTCCATACACACCCCATAGCCTTAGTTAACTTTTGTCGTGAGGATGTGTATACATGTATTTGTGTATAATTAGAATTTTATTGAGAAATATGTTCTTATCTTATTTTTTGGTGCTATGAAGATTTGGTTTTTTGGTGCTATGTAGATTTGTTATTATTTCGTGCACTAGTGATTAAATGGTGTGTTAGAGATTTGTGGTTTCTATTATTGATTTTTTGGTGGTATGTTTAGAAATTTAATAATGTTGTGACTTGTGGTTTCTATTATTAATTTTTTGGTGGTATGTTTAGAAATTTAATGGTGCTGCTATTGAATAGCACCAACAAATCCCAAGTGCTATATTTGTTAGCGCTCTCTCAAAAAGGTGATTTTGTACTAGTGATAGTGGCTTGTTATTACAACTACGCGTGCAAGTTTGATGCAGTGTTGTAATTGCTTCAATGAATTGACTTTGTTACGGCATGTCGAAACAATCACAATAGTGGTTTTGATGCATATATGTTATAAACAAAAGATCAAATACAAATAACTTTAATCTACAAAACGTACGAACTGAAGGTTTTACTAAAAAATACGGTGACATTTTCGTAATTATTAGTAATTATCAAAATTACTCTACAAGTGTTTCAAAATTACTCTGCATCAAAATTACTTTACAATTGAATCAAAATTACTCTGCAAGTTTATCAAACAACATACAATTTAAAATTACTCTACAAATGATCATGTAGAGTAATTTTAATCTTGTAAAGTAATTTGTAAAAAAAAATTAGCATTTAGTTATGGGGTTTAGCTTTATGGTTTAGTTTTTAGCATTTAGTTTGGGTGGGGGTGGTTAGTTTTTTTTTTTTTTTTTTTTTTTTTTTTGAGTGGGGGGGGGGGGGGGGGTTAGGTTTTTTTGGAGGAGTTTTTTGGTGAGGTATAGCTTTTTGATCAAAATTACTATACAAAACATTTTACAAAATTACTCTGTAATATCAAAATTACTTTACAAGATCAAAGTTACTCTACAGGATCATTTGTAGCGTAATTTTGATAATTACCCTACAAGCAAATATTTACGAAAATGTCACCGTGTTTTTTTGTCTTTTCCATGCTATTCGTACGTTAAATTATTCTAATGGTTTTGATGGATATATGTTATAAAAGTGTGTAACATCACTGTTTCAATGATTTATTGAATTAGATGCACCATTCTAAAGGTAAAAGATCTTTTGTGGATTCTTAGATCTTGTTTTTTATGTTCAGACGTTTGAAATATAAAATAATAAAGTATACATACTACAATTAAAAAAAACAACCATAAAATAAAATAACGATCATGTTACTTACTTTTTATAACCTGTCATACTTTTTTTTTTTAAATATTTGCATTTCATCTCTCCCATGTATATGTGTGTGTTTATAGTTATTAAAAAATTGAGTAAATTACAAGTTTTGTCCTTTATGTATGTCCAAAATTGCAGGCGCTGTCATTTGTCTTTAAAATTGACGAGTTTTGTCCTTAATGTTTGCAAATCCTGCACGTTATGTCCTTTTGGCCAAACCCAGTTAGATTTTTTTGGTTAAATCATATTACACAAGGAAAATTTGGTCATTTTACCCATATACACATAAATATTTAATTAACAATAAAAAATTTAAAAAACTAATATTTTTTTTTTGAAAAGTAATATAATGTAAAAGAATCCATCTCTCTCTCGTTCCTATCCCTGTCCGTCTCTCTCTACATCAGTGTTCACTACCGCCACCACCTGTCACCGCACCACTCCCAACCACCACCCACCGCCCCACTCCCAACCACCGCTCCAAGGGTTCAAGAACCGCCGCCACCACCAGATCTGAGCATATCTCTTTAACCATCTTTTTGAAACTCCACCACTGTCTCCACACCTCCGATCTGCAACTGTGTAAACACATCTCGAATAAACAAACTCAAATCCTCTTTAGCAGATCCAGGAGCAGGATGTGAGAGAACAATAGTGTTGGATTGACGAAGAACACCGGAACGGAGCAACAAATCGAGGTCGTTAAGCTGGTTTGAGAGCCATCCGGTCACATAAGGTTTGGATGCGGCGGAGGGTGGATAAGAGGTTAGGGAGTAGTGTTAACAGGAGTTGGTTTTGGGACGAATCGAAAGGTTGGTGGCTGGAATGGGGTTTGGGGACGACTCGAAAGGTTAGGGGTTTTGATTTTCCGGTGCGGAGGTAGGTTCAGGTTGGGATTTGAGGGGGTGTCGCTGCCGTCACCGTCGCGCTGAACACCACCACAGCCGTACCTTCCACCGTCACCATCGCGCTGAACACCACCACAGCCGTACCGTCCAACGTCATCGTCGTTTCTCTTCACTGAAGATCTCGATAATTTGTGTATATATGTGTTCCAATATGGTTATGGATCTGGATTTGATTTTGTTACATCTCGATATAGTTATGGATCTGGATTTGGATTTGAAATTTAAGGTTGTTGAAAATAGATGGCTGATGATATGGTTATGGATCTGAATTGCTACTATCGCTCCACACCATCACAGTTGTTGTTAATCGCCGGAATCTCGCCGGAATCGAACGGCTCTCCAGAGGGTGGTGGCAATCGTGATCTGTGGTGGCTCTGAAAGAGATATAGAGAGAGATATTTGTTTCTTTTATATGTTTATGTTTTTAAATATGATTTTTGTTTTATTTATTAAAATACACTTAAATAAATGGGTATAAAGACTAAAATACCCTTGTGCTATCTGATTTAACCAAAAAAATCTAACTAGGTTTGGCCTAAAGGACATAACGTGCAAGATTTGCAAACATTAAGGACAAAACTCGTCAATTTTAAAGACAAAGGGCAGCGCCTGCAATTTTGGACATACATAAAGGACAAAACTTGTAATTTACTCTAAAAAATTAGTAAGTTTGTGTAATTGTCTTTTACCAAACGTGGAAGAAAGTTTATAAAAGACACATCTTTCTTCGCTTTTGCAAAATCAACACAAAAGAGTCGAGTTAGAAGATGACATCTTAGAATACAACAAGGATAAAGATCGTGGGACATGTGCAAATGAAATACAAAAATAACGACATTTTTATAGTTTCTTGTTTTAAGGGCTTATATGCTTCAACTTTGAAGATAATGTTTAAAAAGAAGTTAAATGGTGCATGTATATATCAACAAAAACCGAGGTAACCCCCATGTGATTTCGCACATGCCCTATCTATCACTTTTGCATCCTTGCACTTTTACGCTTTACAAACTAATATCATGTCCACTTAATTTTAGGCTAACATACCAGGTTTTAACTTTTAAACATCCCACTATATTTAATTCAAAACAAAATTAACTAATTTACTTAACACAATATTTTTTGGCATTAGTATAGGCGCGGTCTAGCTGACCTTATAAGATGATAACTATAGCTGACCAACCTATGACTGATTATACAACACCAACGATGCAATACTCATGACCGGTGATGGATCATCATGCACTGATCATCGAACGTTGATCATCATGCGCCTCAATTAGTAAATTTTTATGAAAAACGCCTCAATTAGTATAAACATAGGTGCATATCACTCATCTTGGTACAACACAAAATTGCAACCAATGTCACATGCAAACACATTTATTAATTCTTAGCAATCTTGAACAAAGTTTTCTCTAAAAGTTAAGTTTCTTCTTCTTAGAACATCCAAAATTAAGTTAGTGCAATCCAAAATATTTATACGGTTCGAATACAGTATTGATCACCGGTGACGTCTCTTAGAATTCATGTGTCATTCCGTAATATTATATTATTATTATTTTCTAAATTAAAAATAAATGGGTATTGGGCTCACTAAACCTAACGTTAAAGAGGCTAACTTCTAAACTATAAAAATTGTTTTGTAAATGTGCCTATATTGGAGTTGGTATGAGTATACTATTTAAAAAAATTAACATATATATATATATGTAGAGGATCCTGTACAAAGTGGAACTTTTGTGAGAAGTGTGAGAAATAATTTGGGAATGACAAGTGTCATTTATCCTAATTAATTCAAAAGGGTATATTAGTAATTTGACATTCTTATCATTTAATTAATTTCCAAGATAACTGCCAAAAAAAAACTGGCGATGAGTTTTTATAGGGATTGAATCGAATTTTGAATTAGGAGAAATTTTAGGAAACATATTTGTTTTTACGATTTTATACATCTGATTGTTTTATCTTCTTCATCATCTTTTAATCGCAACATCTTTTAATCATACATTGTTCATGGCGTGGTGTTTTAAACATCTGGATACATTGTTCATGGCGTGCTGTTTTAAACATCTGGAGACATTGACTATGATTCAAGTCATGGTGTTTTATCTGGAGACATTGACTATGATTCAAGTCATGGTGTTTTATCTGACTTGAATTCCAGATAAAACACCATGACTTGAATCATAGTCATTGTTTCCAGATGTTTTAAAACACCACGCCATGAACAATGTCTCCAGATGTTTAAAACACCACGCCATGAACAATGTCTCCAGATAAAACACCATGACTTGAATCATAGTCATGGTGTTTTAAAATCTGGGAATGTTTTGTGTTGATTGTCCAGATAAAACACCATGACTTGAATCATAGTCATGGTGTTTTAAAATCTGGGAATGTTTTGTATTGAATCATAGTCATGTTTTGTATTGAACAATGTCTCCAGATAAAACACTATGATTCAAGTCATGGTGTTTTCTGGATTCCAGATAAAACACCATGACTTGAATCATAGTCAATTTATCCAGATGTTTTAAAACACCACGCCATGAATCTGATTACAGTTCTTCTAAACGTAAAACACCACGCCTTGAATCTTATATAAAACAAAGAGGCTTCCGATTTAGATCTTGGTTATTAATTCCGATTTTTAAGGAAAAAGGAGTGAATGTAGGTGTTTTTGGTTGTGTACGGTACGGTTACCATATTTGAAACATTGAAAAAGACACTATTGCCCTTCAATTTTACATAAGGTCCCTCTAAAACACAATTTACATTTTTATACCCTATTGATCTCAACCATTAGATCAAATATCCAATGGTTTAAAACACTTCTTACCCTTATCACATTTTAAACACTTTTTACCATATCCCTACCCTATATATATATATATATATATATCGGATTTAAAAGAAAAACACATGTCTCTCGAAATCACCGGCCCTGTGCGGTGGTCCTCCCCGCACACCCTCATCACCGCCTCTGTTGATCACAATCAAAGTTATTATCTATGATTCTCATTGCTATTCCATAATCTTTTCAATCAAAGTAATCATGCATGTTTTAACGATCTCTTTGTAAATAAGATCACTCAAATATGTTTAAAACTTAACATGTTGGATCAAAAACAGTCGGTTGAGCAAACAAGAATGGTGCTTGTATTGAATGTGTGTACAAGTTGAGTCCTTAATAATTGAGTAAAGATCTGGGATATTTGTAAATAAAAGAGTGGATGAATGTAAAACGACTGTTGTCATCCAATATTTGCATGTTATTTCCATGTGCACCACCACTTGTTGGACCCGATCCGCACATGACCCCTTTATTATTAGTGTCATACCAATGGCCCCACCCCCATAACATTTTCTTAATTTGTTAAATAAGTAATAACTAGTAATAAGACCCGCGTTCGTTGCGGCGCAGGTACTTCGCAAATATCAACGGATTACTCCAAGCGTTATTTGATGTGTTAACCATATGAAAACACACGTTTTGATGTATCCGATTGAACTCAATGTATCCTATAGTTGCATTGCGATTGGATCAAAACGTAACATAAATCGAATTTATATTGTACAATCATAACGTATTATACACGACCCGACTAACTCGAATTTATATCGTCAAGTGAAAAACTCTCGAGGGGGTCAAAGTGGCATTTACAAAGTTCATAACAAGTTAAGTGGTAAAAAATTGCATTTATAAAATTTGATAAAGTTTTGGGGTAAGAAGGAAACTATCACAAAGTTGGGGCTGAAAAGGAAACTACCACAAAGTTAGGGTGTCAAAAGCAAACTATGTGTAAAATGGAGCAGTAGTTTAGGGACTAAATTTATCATTTTATGAAACTTTAAAAGTTCCAAAGTCAATGGGCTAAAATTGCAACATCGTGAAAGTACGGAGACAGGGAGGCAAAGCCGGTGGGAAACTACCGACTTTGTCTTTTAAGATTGTATACAATGTGGTGGTCATGGTGGTGGACAACGACTACTAATGATGGTTACAAGAGAGTGAGATATTCCGCTTACTTTAACTTCATCTATGTAGCAACTTGCTGAAAAAGTTTTACCCTTAACTTGTAGCTCATGTGGGTGGAAAGAAACCGGAGCAAGTATAAATTATGTCGAAAAATTGTTGCTACTAGTTTATTAAATTTTCTTATATTATTATTATTGATTCTTTTTGTTTCGATTTGTGTTTTAAAATCCTGAAACCAATTTAGGTTTTGATTTTGTTTGATTTCAAGGTTCACTTTTGTTTAGATTCGAAGGTAGTGTGTACTCAACAGAATGTATCAAGCCCATACTCAACTGAATATCATAGATCAAATGTACAATTATCCTCTATGTATAGAGGTAAGTAATAAACATAACCTCCTCAACTAATTAGATACTCATATAGTAACCGATTCTCTCTCTCTACTCTTTCAAACTATATACATAGAATATACAATATACACTACTCACTAATATGCCCCCTCAAGCTGAATGGCGTGCATCAAAGTTGGACGGCAGAGTGTCGAAATGATCTTAAGACAACCTCTTGGTCAATATATCTGCAACTTAAAGAGTAGTGGGCACATAACAAACACATAAAGTCTAAGCTAACACCATGCCTCGAATAAAACGCAAGTCAATCTCAAGGTGTTTCATGCGCCGGTGAAACACCGGATTGACAACAAGATATGTGGCGCCAATATTGTCACACCAAAGAGTATGTGGACTAGATAAATCAACATGCAACTCATGTAATATAGATGTAATCTAACGAATCTAACCAACAGTATAAGCTAAGGCATGATACTCAGCCTAGGTGCTAAAACGAATAACAATATGTTGTCTCTTGGAACTTCAACTGATGAGGTTAAACCAAAAAAAAAAAACACAATAACTACTAATCGAGTGTCGATCATCCGAGCATCCATCCCAATCAACATCCTAATAAGCCCATACTCAACTGAATATCATAATGATCAAATGTATAAGCATCCTCTATATAGAGGTAACCTCCTCAACTAACTAGATACTCATATAGTAACCGACTCTCTCTCTCTACTCTCGCAGACCATATACATACAATACACACTACTCGCTAATATGCACGAAGAACAAATGATGGCCCGTTAGTGGCAAACCTAGGTTCTGTAGAAAAAATTTGTTATAATTTTTTTATAAATTAATTGATAAATAATTAGTATATAAATGTGAATTGATAAAATTATATTTATTAAGCGTTAAATGTGATTAAAAACATACAGAAGTGTTAGTAAATTAATAACTAGATAAAATTTTAATTGTTTCATTATGTTCACTACATACTCTCATATTTTTCCACAAAGAACAAACACGGACAAGCCTAGTGTTATCTTGGACTCGCAAGTCTATCTCTAACAGTACAATTACTACTCCGACTGTTCTAGCTCAAAGACAAAAACATTCGTTTCAGTTTTATTTTCATTTTCATTTTCATTTATTGAGACATGCATTTGGATAGAAAGTTATAATTTAGTTTCATGGCGTTGTTTTTTACTCTCAATTTATTCTTGATTTCATGTGTAATTTCATGCTACAATCACTAATTCAGGATACTAAAAGAGCCCATTAAGGTCAAAGATTAACTTTCTTGCCAGGCAAACATAAAACCCAATGAAGAGCGGATAGCACTTTCAAGCCCAAAAGCAATAATAGAATTGGAAAATAAGAGGGGGAGCATAGGAAAATATGTTGAAAGAATCTGAAGTTATTTTGTTGATATCGAACGACTGTATAATTTTGTAAATACGTATAAATTCTTGGTTTGATTGTCTTTTTTTTTATATGATTTTGGGTGTATTTGTAAATTAAAAAAAAGACTAGCACTTAGACCCGCGCGCGTTGCGGCGCGAGTACAGTGCAAACATTGAACGGATAAGTATAAGCGTCATGTAATGCGTACACCATATGAAAACACGTGTTTTGACATATCCGATATAATAGCATTGCGGTTGGATCAAAATGCAAGGTAATCGAATTTAAACTGTACAATCATAACGTATTTATATGTGACCCAACTCATACATAAGAAACGTACAAAAAAGCATAAAATGTGTATAAAAGAAAACCTGATCACGTATTTAATTATCGTTATATTTATTATTCGGGCCTGTCCGTTCGAGCGTAACACGTAGATATTTAACGAATCCACACACGCACTTGGGCTAGGCCCAACCCAACTAACTTAAACCTAAACCCTAGACCTATATAATACTACTTATACCTCTCACCCTTTCATTTATCAAAACCCTAAATTCCTTTTACTTTGAGCAGCAGCACACCACAAACCCCCCTGCCCCCTTCTCTCTCGATCTGCCTATCTCCGGCGACATGCCAGCCGGTGCCGGCCGCTCTCCAACAACCACGCCCCACACTGCGTCTCCTTCTGCCGACGACACTCACCCACACAAACAAACCATCACCTCCTTGCACCTTGTTTCCCCCACCCGAACTGAAAACAACCGGCCGCCACACTATGGTGGTGGCATACGGCGGCTGGAAAACACAGTAGAGAGAGAGAGAGTGTGTGTTGACGAAGGGAGAGAGATCGATGGCGGAACAGGCGACGTAGACGGCAGTCAACGATGGCAGTCGGACCGACTACCAGAAGCGTCGACAATGGCGGCGGCGGTGTTACCTGGCTCCGACAAGTAATCCGGTCAACAATCCCGCAGATGATGTTCGGGTGTTGAAAGATGTTACTCTGATGTTCTGTTTGGCGGTTCAGCAGATGATGGCTCGGTTCAGGCGACTGTGATTCGGGTTACGTTTGGCTCAAGATCTGGTTCGAGTTCCGTTGATGGACCGAGGCTAATAATCAAAGCAAAGTAGAAGGGTTAAAGTGGAAAAGAAATAGGAGGACTTAATCAAAGAATAGGGGGGTGAGTATTGTCGGTGGCAAAGGCCACCGACTTTGTACTTTAAGATAGATAGAAATTTGATTTAAATAAAAAAAACATGTTGAAAAAAGTTGTAGCAAATTTCCTAAATACAACAAAACCAATGGTCGGCGGGAATAGCGCCTCCCATTGATTGGAGTAAAGGGGCGGCAAGGGGAATAGTACCAGGCACCTGTCTGACACTTCCCTATTGGCCCAATTAATTTATGATTTTATCCCCGCTTTAAAATTACGATTTTACCGTCGGTTCAAAATTACGTTTTTGCCCCCAGTTAAAAATATATTTACCCTTTTGCCCACAGCTCAAAATTACGATTTTGCCCTCCATAAAAAAAATACGATTTGACCCTCAGCCAAAATTACGGTTTTGCCCCAGTTCAAAATAAAAATATGTCTTTCCCCTAGCTAAAAATTACGATTTTACACCAGTTTTTGTTATTTTACACCAGTTTTTGTTATTTTACACCCACTTTAAAATTACGTTTTTCGCCTCCAGTTTAAAATTATGTTTTTGGCCCCACTTAAAAATAAACATATGCTTTTGCCCCCCGCTCAAAATTACAATTTTACCCTCATTTCAAAAATACGTTTTCGCCCCCAGTTCAAAATAAAAATATGGTTTCCCCCTAGTTCAAAATTACGATTTTACCATCGGTTCAAAATTATGATTTTGCCCCCAGTTCAAAATTATGATTTTGCCCACAGTTCAAAATAAAATATAGTACTGTTTTTTAATTGGTTGAGAATTATTCGGCCATCGCCCCGCAACGCGGGCGGGACATCAACTAGTTTGCGAATAAGTTGCAACTAAAAAATATTCGCAAACAGTCGCATAAAAATAGTCACAAACAGTCGCTAAAAAGCGATAACTTACCAATTCACTACTAAAAAATCGATGAATTTTGACCGTCTTTCCAACCACAAATCATTTGCAAACGCCATTTGTGACAGATCTGCAACCGGAAAGGCGGTCACAAAATTCTCCATTCCTAATCAAATTATGCCACCAAAGTTGTGATTGGTGTTAATTTGTGACCATACATAATGTGACAAAGTTCGTGAATGGTGTTACAACCACCCTGGTTGGACATGGTTTATCAACCGGTTTGCTACAAAAACTTTTTTCTTTTCTAAATAATAATATAATTTTATATTCCATTATTTTGTACTAAATTCACAAGTTAACAAATATACTCAATTATTTTGTACTAACTTCACAAGTTAACAAATTATACAAACATTCAATGATAACTAAGACCAATAAAACATTATATCTATAATCTATATCTATAATACTATATAGATTCGAGGAGGATACAATGGTAATCTACTCTTCGCTTTAAGATGCATAGTATTCATTCTGCTATATATGGCATTACTCATATTAGTACTCTATGCAATAGTTTCTATGTTAGGATATGAGTTTTAACTTGTGTGCTTTGGTGTGTGAATAAATGAAGTATAAATGAAAATAGAAAGATGAATTGCAACGGAAATAAATGAACACACAAGAATGGAAAGTTTATCAAAACTTTTTTATATTTATAATCCAAAGATTACAATTACATGAATGGTTATAGAACTCCCCCTCCGCCTGATCACTCACTTAAAGTGTTTGTACAAAAGGAATTTGTGTGATGTGATGAAATAAATCTCTAACAAGTGAGATTTATTTATACATTGTACAAACATCACCCTGATAGCAACATCTAACTTTCATAACATAAAAGATACCACATATGCAAGAAACATCAGATGGAATGTAACAAATGTTCTAAGACAACTAAGATCTATTTGGACATATGTTGTTACATTAAATTGATCGTTCTTTAAACCTTTGTTTGCTTTATCCAAACATCTGTTCTGACCAAAACAGATGTTTGGTCTTCTTCATTAGTGCTTTGTCTTCAAAAGGGCTTTGGCCATGAACAAATTTTTCTTGTTCTTCAATAATGGTTTCATGTCTTCAACATATTTTTGAAGTCTTCAAACAAATGCTCTATTAGTGTTCAAGATTTACTATCTTTGGGAAGATATGCATATCATAACTGGTTTATTTTAGTACCATGTTTTGGCTTTTGCAATCATCTGTTCTTTTGTAGGTCCAACATCCTAATTTGCCCCTACTTATTATCGATATTTAATAAGGTTTCATCATATTTAATTCACTACGTTAAGTATTATCTTATTTAAATACTTAAGTATATAATTACTGAATATTTACATAATAATACTAACAACAACTAGTCTTTAACTTCGCTTCGCGGCGGTGTCGTAATTTGTGGTTAATGTTAGTACAACGGGAGTTATAACATAAATGTAAGAAAAGAAAAAAAAAAACTAAAATTATGTGTAAAAGAAAAGAAAAAAGGCGGTGTCGTAATTTGTGGTTAATTTTAATACAACGGGAGTTATAATATAAATGTAAGAAAAGAAAAAAAACCTAAAAATATGTGGAAAAGAAAAGAAAAAATAACAAAAAAAAAAAAATGAAAGAAAGAAAGAAAGAAAGAAAGAGAGTTGGAGGAAAACAGTTATAATTAATTAAATTAACTTGATATTAAATCAATAATGTTAGTGAAAATGGCCCAATAGATAATGAATATTGTTCACAATTCTATTTGTTATTATATAGTAATAGTAATAATAATAATAATAATAATAATAATAATAATAATAATAATAATAATAATATGATCATTGTTTAAGGCAATTCAGGTTAGATTACACTCTCTAAAAGAGCATCGGTGACACTTGTCACATTACGCGAACCAACATACTAGTATATGTACAACCAGCTACAACCAATAGGATATAAATGAACGTTCTACCATCCGGCGCGTTCGAAATATTCGATTTCTTTTATTAATCACAATACTTGTTTTCAAGCCAAATTTGGAGAAACATAGTTTGTTTCTTTGTTCCACAAAACGGGTGTATTTCATCTTCTAGCGTATTCCAATGTTGTGATGAGTTGTTTTATTCATCTAACAGTTTATTTTGCAGTTGTTATTGCATTGAAGGAGGCAATCATATATGTTCAATAAATCATCAAAAGTGGATATGAAGATGCACAATTGAATATGATCAGGTAAGAAAAAGGTTGTGTATGCTAATGTCATGGTTTTAGTCTTTTAGAACGACAATTTGAGGTTTAAAGACACAATTTTATGATCCAACAATCATAATGTGCTTTTGTTTTATTATGAGGTTGGGCAAATCCAAAAGAGCAACCCATTTCGAAATCTGCATTGTCTAGCCCAGAAGTTAGTTAAAATTAGTTATGTTACATTTTTCAATGTTTATTGCTTCTCCTTTGTGAAACAGTGTTCTCTATTCATGCTGATTGATTGCACCCTAAATCGCCTTCATATTCCATTCTCGATTGATTGTTACGGATGGGATGTGATTTGATTTTGTTAAACAAGTGTGTAGAGTTTAGGTTTATTATTAATTAGATAAATATGTATTAATTTGTTAGATAAGTGTTTAATTGTTTATGTGGTGGCTAATTGAAATCATAATGCTATTGTGTCAAATTGAATTCATACAGAAATGAGCTATCAAAGTCAACTCTACAAAAAGAAAACATTTGAGCAAACAACTTGAGAATCTTTATTTTCTTTTTTCTAGATCGATAACGAGGATAATTCTTTCTCATTCCCACAAAAAAGTTTGCAGTTTCTTTGTTGTAAGTGTTGGTATCATCGTCACAGGATCTTAAGGTCCAAGAATTAGGACTCGAGGGATGATAACAATTGTCCACGTAATCAACACACTTCTTGCACCAATACATGATCGAAAAAAACTTGATAAAGAAACTGAACAAACTTGGAAACTAACCGTAATACACAAACTGAACTTGATAACTTTGAATAACTTGAGAATGTACGTACGAAACTTTCATACATTGACAGAATGATGAAACCCTATTTATCAGTGTTGTAAAAATCACGACTAGTCAGCGACTAGTCGGCGATTAATCGCTAGTCGGCCAGTAACTGAGTAATTTTTCGTTATTCAGTCAATTAATCGCTAGTCGGCCTAGTTGGACCTAGTCGGCCGGCCAAAAATCGGTGATTCTGGCAAAAACCTGTATATTCCGGCCAAAACCTCTAAATTCTGGCCAGTTTCCAACCAATCCATGTGAATTCCAACAATTCATCTTGTATACTTAAAAAAATGAGTTGAGTAAGAGTTAAATCTAGCTACTTAAAATCAGTGTTGTAAAAATCGCGACTAGTCGACGATTAATCGCTAGTCGGCCAGTAACTGAGTAATTTTTTGTTAATCAGTCAATTAATCGCTAGTCGGCGGCCAAAAATCGGAGATTCCAGCCAGATTCCGCCAAAAAACCTGTATATTCCGGCCAGTTTCCAACCAATCCATGTGAATTCCAACAATTCATCTTGTATACTTAAAAAAAATGAGTTGAATAAGAGTTAAAACTAGATACTTAAAATATTTACCTGAAAACGTGTATATGTATACATAAAACTAAAAATTACATATAAAAAACCTGATCCGATTAATCCCGATTAATCTCGAGTAATCCCGAGTAGTCGCTAGTCCCCACCTCACCGACCGACTAGCGAGTTCTCCAACCTTGCTATTTATACAAGCTGAACCGTTGTGTGTTGAAGAGATGTGTCGCTTGGGAATGGGTATGTCGATCCCATGATAACCGTTTGTACGGTTATATCTTCACGCACACACACCGTTTCAATCACAAGCCCAATACTAATCCATACTTAACCTAATGGACTCTAATAATATTCGACCCAATGTTTGTTGGCCTCCGGCCCAAATTGAAACAAATAAAACATAATAATTAATAGTCTAACCCAACAAACTAAAACTAAAAACGAAAACGTGTTGCTGCGTTTCTTGCGACTCAGCCCGAACTCGGGTGATCGTGATTACGGTCATCATTCGCCCCCTTAATCACAGCAGCCACAGTTCATTCTTCATGCTATTCGTTTTTCTTGTCGGTGACTTCGAGTATAATCACCAGATCCGGTTCGTCTTCGCTTGCCACCACCTTCATTCCTTCGTCATCTTTAGCACCGCTTTGACCCGCTTCACGTGCTTCCATTCTTCTTGCGCTTGATCTTCATTATTCTATCCCGTCATTGTGAATCCACCGGCTAACTAGGTTCCCCACGGCCATGAGTTGTAGCCTAGTATCGCCACCATCATTAGATTCGTTCTTCGAGGCTCGAGTCTCGTATAGTGTCATATATTCGCTTGATTTGCATATTCACTTGATTGTTTGTTTTCGTTGGTATTCATGTTTACATTGTTTAGGTTGTTGATATACTATGATCTATATACTAACCTTTGAAAGGCATGTTAAAACCTTTTCGTAAATATAATAAAAAATCATTTTATAAAAAAAAAAAAAAAGATTACTTACCAACTTTTTGTTGACCCAAAATTTATTTTCTAACATGATATAGGAAACCAGGTATGAGGATCAGAAGAAGAAGAAGACACATAGGACGAGCCATAGAAATATTAATTGGAATATTATCTTATGTTTTATGTTTTGAGCATTATATGAACTATTTGAACATTTCTTGTTATGTGACAATATAAAATGGTTGTGCTTTAATTATTAAAATAATTGTTAGTTGTCATGAGCTATGGACAATTATCATGCTCCGAATAGATCCGCTGCGGGTTGGGTTGTGACAATTGGTTCTGTCCCTGGTGTTTTTGATTCTTTTGATTGTGTTATTGATTTATTGGTTCTATCCATGGTGTTTTTTAGTTCTGTCCATGGAGTTATTAGTTCATCCAATAAAGAACGTATTTTTTAAGTTTATATATATATATATATATATATAGGGTAGGGTTCCAGCGTGAACAACCTCCCAAGAGTGAACTGCGTGAACAAATATGGACCCTTGATTTCCTTTTTAGTTGTTAAGGGTAGGATTGTAATTATATAAAAAATTAGATTTAAATCATTATTTTAATAATTGAATTAAGTTACATCTTTCCAAATTTAAATTCATTATCCACATTATGTTTATTTATTAATAAGATAATTATCAAAACAAACAACAAATCACCAGATTTCAATTTTAATTTTTATTTCTTTCATCACCAGAATTCAAATTTTTATTTTTAAGATCCACGTAACCTTCATATTTCAACGGTATACACATGTGTACTTGGATATAAATAGAACAGTACACATGTGTACTCAGCATCGTACATATGTGTACAGTAATTCACAGGTGTACATCAACATTCAATACAAAAAAAATTATGAGATATCACAAAAACAGACGATATACACATGTGTACATCGCATTAAAAAGCGGGCAAAATCAGAATACACATGTGTACATCGCATTTAAACAAATAATTATTTTAATAATTGAATTAAGTTACATCTTTCCTAATCCTTGATTTGATTTGTGAGAGATTTATGCAATCAATTTAAGATGATAATTGATTACTTGATTTGTGAGAGATTTATGCAATCAATTTAGGATTGAAATTACAAATATACCCTTTTTGTATTTAATTAAATGAAAAAAATTAACCAAATAATTACCATCATGCCACTCACTTTAATCTCAAGATCATAAAAATCAAGGGCACAGATCAGTTCACGCAGTTCACTCTTGGGATTTTGTTCACGTTTGAACTATATATATATATATATATATATATATACACACACACCAATAACATCATACACAGACTTAAAAATGACATATACACACTAAAAACACTATGTAAGAACTAAAACACCACGTACATGCTTAAAAATAACGTATACAGACTAAAAACACCAAGTGCGTACTCAAACCAACATCTACAGACTTAAAACAATATGTACAAACTAAAAACACCATAGACATAAGTTCATAACCAATAACACCATAGACAACACCAAAAACACAATGGAGTGAACCAAATAACACCATGGATAGGTACAATTATACCATGTTCTGACTAAAACACAATTCTAGACCAATAACAATGAACAGAACTAAAAACACCATGAAAAAAAAACCTAAGTTGAAACATATATTTATTTATTTTTTATATAGCAATATTATATATACTCACAATAAAGATACAAAACGCTCATTACTTTTTAAAAAAATAATAACTTATAAAAACGTTATAAACAATTAAAAAAAATGGGAAATATACATGTGCCTTGGTAACACCAATTTACTGGCCTTATGTTATATAGTATTAACACTCATACACAAACACCATATTATATAAACTTTTAAATTTATAGATCCCTAGTTGAAATATAAATCATTAGTTCCAAATTAGTTAGTTAGAATTGTAGTTGGGACGTTGGGTGATCTATAGCTTCCTATTTTTAGGCGAAAATTAAAAAAGTACTTAACTTTCATAAAGCTTGTTAACAAAACAAAACAAAAAATTAGGTCCTACCGGGAGTCGAACCCAGGTCGCTGGATTCAAAGTCCAGAGTGCTAACCACTACACCATAGAACCCTAATGATTCGGGTCCAGCTGAGTAGGGTACATATCCATTTCAAATTCAGGCATACCAAAAAGCTAGTTTGTTCCCGACATTAGCTCCACAAGACCTAGCTAGCTACATGCTGCATAGCTCCTATTAACATCCCCCGTCTTTCTTTGTCTATTTCTTTATATCCATCCAACCTTAAAGTTAGCCTTTATAAAGTTTTAAATTTAATTTACTATATGGTTGAGCCGACGAGAAGAAGAGAAACTTAACACAAAAGATAAAATTCTTTAATTAATCCCTGTCAATTCTAGTGGGTGTGGGTGTTTTAAAGGTGTAAAGAAAACAAAAGGTAATCAATCCAACTTGAATGCTTTTAGTTTAGCTTTAGTGACCCTTTATAGTACATGAGATTAGAGGTAACAACTAGCATGATTAGATGTATGAGGGTCCATAAATAACCTTAATCTTAAGCTTTTCATCACTAGCACATTGTTTGGATTAAATCTCAACCCCAAAATTTCAAAAGTTGATAGTATATATATACGGCCATGTTTGGCTTAGCTTTTCAAAACAACTTATAACTTTTTGGAAAAGTTAATAAGTCACAATGGAGTGACTTATTGACTTTTCCCCTCACAAAATAGTTTCACCTAAACATTTTTTAACTTTTTAAAAAGTCAATAAGCTAATAAGTCACTAAAATAAGCACTCCCAAACACCCATATCAAATCAAGAATCGTCACTACTAATTAATTGTATTTTATTTTTGTTAAAAAAAATTAAAAAAAATACAGTTAAACTGAACGATATATTATAGTTTATGAGACTTAGGCTTCTAATTACGTACCAGTGGTATATACCATGGCCAACTTGGACCCGTGAAGCTAATGGTTAGCAAGGGGGGCTTACTAGACTCAAGTTGAACCCCACGAACCATATATGTACCTAAGGCGTTGATCGGATCTCAAGATCAAGTTGGTTACAGATGTAGGTTTGTAGAGCCATTGCCCATTCCTATCAATACCCTAAATTTGAACCAAACCATGTATATTACACAAACATCAAGCATATCTTGATGATTGATATGTTTGCCTTAAGCTTAATCATATCATAAGGTTATGTACTTTAAGTGTAACATTCCAACCCAGCCCATGATTTGTAATTTGCTCTAACCTTCTAATAAAAATTTATATATTTCAAAAAAAAAAAAAAAAAAAAAAAAAACCGAGCTTGGACTGACGTGTCATTTATAATGTGCTAAGAACTCAAATCAATCCGTGATGAACAAGACATTAATGTGGGATTTGCTTGAAGTGTAACAGAGATAAATCTCTATAACATCTGATCACAAAGATAAAAGACTCCAGAGTCATGGTCTTATAAATGTCATCAATAAAGCTTCTCATGACACATACCTGATAAAACCATGATGGAAGGGAAGGAGACCAAAATTTATTAAAAAAACAGACAAACCCTAACATGAAAATTAATAAATCTGCACATCACCAAAATCACACGTACTTAAAAACCAACACAACACACATGAACATACAATATATCCATATATATTGAATAATAATCTATCAGTGATCAAGCAGCCTCAGGTTCCACCATCCTCTGGTGGAAGCTCCTGTGGCAGTCGCAGGCGGCACAGATGAGTGCACCCTCGGTCCCCTCCACCGTGCTTGCCATGAACTCCCTACACCCATCAAGAGCGAATCCACCAACCTCCAGGGCGATGTTTCTCTGGCACTCTCCATACCTCACATGTAACCTGACGTTGTTCGATGAACTAGTCGAGTCTGATTGCAGCCCTTCAGTTCTCAGCACCACTTTCTTCCTCGCCATTTCTTGCATTTTGCTAGCAAAACCCTAGCAATTTATAGTCAACGCTGTAACGGTCTTCGTGAACTGATAGATTGGTTCAGTTATGCATTTTTAGTCCTTATTTTTCATGCTTTTGCCAACTTTGACTTCTCTGTTTGCATTATTTGCAAAACTCCTTTAAGTTACTGGAGAATATCCAAACAGGAAGTTACAATTTTACAACTATATATCCTTCAAACTTATTTATTTATTAATTGGATAAGGGAAATTTAGATAATTTCAAATAGCTAAAGTTTTATCACTTTCATATCTTTTTTTAGGTCTCCTTCTTTCTATTAAAAAAATCAAGAAATACAAATAATTTTAAGTTTCTTTTCACTTTCTTTCATTTCACTCCTTGAAAAGAACTCGGGAACACAACCTTAATCTTACTTGATAGTAGTTTCATTACTTAATTTTCATTACTTTTAAAAAAAATCCTATTATAAATTTATATCATAGGTTAATGCTTAACCTAACGTGTTGTAAAACCGGGGTTTAACCCCTAAAGTATTTTGCTATAGATTCCGCAATTTGTATATCAATTGTTTTTTAAAGAGTAAACTACAAAAATCGTCCTTTATGTATGCTACTTATTACAAATCGTGTCCTTTGTCTTTATTAAGTATAGTAACCGTACTCGATGTTTGCAAAACCTTGCACATTATATATGTTCTTTAGCCCTAACTCGATTATTTTTATGGTTAAATATGACTAAATGGACCCCACATGAGGGTGTTTTGGTCATTTTACCATAAATACTAAAATAAATAATCAAAAAAATTATATACAAACACTCACATAAACCCCTCTCTCTCTCACAAGACACACACCAACTCTCTCTCTCTCTCTCTCTCTCTCTAATTGTCGGACCACCACCAGACCAACCACCATCGCCATACACCTTACAGGTCCACTGCGCACCACCTGCACACACCCCACCGGACCATCACCACCTCCACACCCCCACCACCGCCATAGCACCACCACCATCGCATGAACACCGCAATTGCATCTCCGCCATTGCACTACCACGAAATCAAATCTGTAAAGCAAATCTGTGATGTCATCCCCATCACCATTCAAACCTTAATGTCGTTGATTTCTAAGATCTAAAACCTAGAAAGAGAATTGACATCAGTCAGTTTCTTCTCCAGCTCCCCAACTACCATGGCTCTTGTCAGAAACCAGCGGATCTCAATTCACTCCCTGTCCCAAAATCGCCTCATCTCAACAATTTAGGGTTTCTCACAGATATAGGAGTTTTGAACCCGCTTTTGCAACAGATTTGGGTGGGTTACGAAACCACTATTTCGACGGATTAGGGTGGTGTTTAAACCCACAATTACGAGCTCATCTGTGAATCCATTTTCCAGCGAGTCATGGTGATGGTGGTCACTGTTGTGTTCGATTTAGGTTTTAAGATCCGGGTCATCGTGTGACAACCCTCAAATTACATGTAACCGTACAATTTATTAATGTTAATTAAAGTACTTGATGACTGAGCTGAATCATTTAACTGCTCCCTGATTACTGTGTTATGCTTACATGTATTTGTTAACATGCTAGTAGTGTACAGAAAAGTCATTAAATAGTCCGTTATGATTTCCTAAGTGTTGAGAATTAAAAACGTTACAAAAATATATATGTAGGACACTTTACGGATTAATTAAGCACTTTAACGGAACAGTGTCAAACCGAACAACCGGACTTTACCCGGAACACAAAAATATTGTTAAAAACATTATTCCTATTTTTCTGAACTAGTTATGGTTCCCGAACACCATAACACATTGTATAATGCATAGTATACAAAGTCACTAACTAATACCCTTTAAACTACCACTAACTAATCTAGTTACCATCCAAACTACAAATTAACCCCCCTTCCCCTAACCATAACCGTCCCCTAGGGGACCCATCATCCATTTTTCCCTAAAACCTTCTAAAGATCACAATTGATCTTTCTTGGATTTTGACAAAAATTGTGTAGTGTACTCATGGTTGCAAAAGTCGTTAGGCGCTCCCTAGTCGGATTCGGGAGTACTCGGCCTAGGCGGAGATTACTCGGGGAGTAATTGGCTTGGGAGAACAACACTCGGGCCTCGGCAGCCTACCTTGTAGCGAGTACTCGGGGAGTACTCGGAGCCTAGGCGGGACTTTTACAACCATGAGTGTACTTGTGGTGACATAGTGACCAAAGGGTATTAGTGAGTTGGTTATAAGACCATGAACATCACCATCAACAAACACACCTCTCACTCTCTCTTGTTCCTCTTCTTCCCGGCTGCAACTATACACCCACACACCATCCACTTTTGTTGCAACTTCATCCGATCCAAGGTTACCTCAAGGTGCTAGGAGGTTAAGTAGGAAGCCCGGTGTGCTTGGAACTTGAAGGACCTCTCTCGTGTGCTATTATCCTCCACATTTCTGACTTGTTACTTCCCTAGTCTTGAACTAGTGGTAAGAACTTAGACCCGTTCATTCTTTATGTTATTTAAGTGGTTAATAGATGTTTGATGATGAAAATCCATGAACACTAAAGAACCATGAACAAAGTCTTGCATATAAACTAACTTGTAATGAAATATTGATGAAACATGAAGAAGTGATGATAAACTGAAGTTGTCTTGATTATGTTACTGATTTACTTGCTGATCTACTTGTTATATTGATGTTTGACATTGTTGTGATCACTAAACATACTAACGGAATCAATCGAACGCGCTTTAGAGTGTTAAAGACTGAAAACAGTAGGCTGTTTAATGATTACAGCCAACTTCAGTTGGCTGTAACAGGACCGTAACTTAATGAAAAATGTATTTTCTGAAGCCTAGTTTTATGTAATATGAAATATGGTTCTAATGGCACCAGAATCATAATTTTTGGACTTCGTTTCCTATTTTTAAAGCGTCATTTTGTAACAGCAGCTAGAGCTGCATTTTTTTGCTGAAAATATGCGTTTTGTTTTCTGTCATAACTTGAGTTCTGTGTAGAGTTAGATCATGAAACTTATACTGTAGATGACCACCGATGTATTTGTAATTCTCTCACTGGAATTTCGTAAATCGGACTCTCGATGAATTTTAAATAAATTATTCCGTGGACTGTGGTCAGAAAAAGATAAATCTGAGTTCAGTCTGGAAAATGAATTTTTATAAAATATTAGTAATGAACTGGACCCCGATATTTTTACACAATAAAATTTGGAACGTTTAAGACATTCTGTAAAAATTTGGGAATTTTTGGTATACGTTAACTATTTTATTAAAATATCCGAAAACAGCCGGTTTTGAATATTAATGCTGAAATGACATAAGTTGTAATTTGCATGTCTAAATGTCGGGTAGGTTATCTGTGAATGATATAACATGTTATATGTGTTATGTGCATCATCGTATGTTTGTTTATGAGTGGGGAATGGATGGGAAACTTATATGGGCATAAACCGTTAAAATGATGCATGTTATGTGATAGATACGTGTAGGAACTTTGTGCTCTATTTAAAAATCACTAAATGACTAACTGGTAATCATATTAGGACGTGATTGACCGATGATGTACTGTAAAGTACATATGTTTATAGTGTATATTTTGGTCAGTTTTCAGTCGTTTCGAGTCTGTTTTAGGTTAGAATTGTGATACTGCTGACATTAAGCTTTGATTTCAGGTCCCGTAGCTTAAAGTGATGAAAAACGAGTCAAAACGAGCAGTTCGGAAGAAAAACGGGATTCGTACGCGCGTCGGAGAAGCTGGAAATTAATTTAAATGAAAAGAAAATAGAAAAGTCAAGTTTGGAGGCGCCGCGCGACGCGACACCCCCCTTAGCGTCGCGCGAGGGGTTAAAATTCGATGAATGTTGATTTCCAGCTAGGGTTTGATTGATTAATTCCCAAGAAACATTAGTGAAACCCTAGTTACGAATTTAGAGACTTTTGGAGCAATCTTGGAGCATTCTTGGAAGCAATTGGAGATTTGAAGGCAAGGGAATCATTGGTACGAGTCGAAGTCGAAGAATCGAAGAATCAATCGGGTTTTCTAATCCCTTGTTTTATCGATTACTTTCTTGGAACTTTGTTACAATGAATTCTGTTCTAGACATCTTTGTTTTGTTTTCATTTATTGAGATGCTTGGCTAATTTCATAAACCACCTAGACTTGATGAATGGATTAATATAAAGTTTTTACCGTTTTCGTTATTTGCATGATTGTTATGGGTGATTGTGTTTAGTAAGAGGTTTGATTTAATGGTTTGATGCGTATGCGTACTTTGAATTGGTTTATTGTTATTACTTGCTTCATATGATTCTTAGTGACGGTCTATATCACAACATAGAGTCATATTAGGGTTTAGGGTTTCGGTGAGTGTCTATATCACGTTAGAAAACCTTCACTCTTTAGGGAGAATTGGCCAATAACCTCTAGAAGTAAGTGGTAATAATTTGCTAAGTCTTAGTGTTCTACTAGTCCTAATACCTGGAAAGTGAGGGGCTATTGGTAGGTCTTACCCGATGAATTGCTTTAGATAGGCCTTGGAAAAGGTTATGTCTTGGTTTACCTGTCGGTCTTATTAGTCTATCAAGTCAAACTAATTACTTCAAACTACCCTAGATCTAGGATTGGAAAAGAATAGGTCAACATTAGGGTACTTACACAATAATTAGACAATTGGAAAAGCGTCTAATAACCGGTAGGATTAACGGCCTAGGTAGCTCCACAGGTTTCTCCTTGAGAAGGGTCGAGGGGCCTCGTTGGTTCTTAATAGGTTTAGTATTTTAAGATCCCGGTTCCATAACTCGTGCATTTAACTTAATCGGTAATCTCTTAAAAACAATCCAGGATTCTTGTCTAGGTGGTCCCGTTCTCATATAAGAAAAGTTCACAGTCTTCATTCGTCTTTAGTCTAGCTCTAGTTTATTTAGTAGTTTAATATAGATTTCCTAGATTTTCAGTAACCCCCCCCCCCCAAACAATTAAACAGTTTTAGTCGTGTCTGTCAGTGTCTATTAGAGTCTAGTTTGCGTGATACATAGAGTCTCAGGGTTCAATACTCGGACTTGCTTAGGCTATACTACATTGACCGGTACACTTGCCGGTTGTGTGGTTTAGGTTTTAGAGAGTCCTAGTCTATAAATTTAAAACTTAGAGTGTCTAGTCTAGCGAGTCTAATTTAGTTAATTTTTATAGTCTGTTTAGCACACATCAAGTTTTTGGCGCCGTTGCCGGGGACTCTTGGTAATTGCGTTCATTAGCTTTGATAGATTTACTTGACAAATACGTGCTACGTGTCTACTTTGTTTTGTGTCTTTTCTTTTTATCTTGAGTCGTAGTAACTATTCTTTGCGTTTCTAGTGTTCAGGTTTTTGCTCGTAGTGGATGCCACATCTGCGCTCGCACGGACCACCACCACCAGTCAAGCAGTCATCATCTCAATTGGGCGAAGGCCCACAGGTTACTTCCACATCCTCTTCTCGTTTCCCCAATTTCGATTCCACCCCGTTACCCACCCCACCTCCTACACCACCAACTTCGCCAAACCATTCACCTAAAACCTCACCTAAGGTTTCCCCACCCGATAGCCCTACTTCTAGTACCTCTAGCAATCCGACTAACTTAGAACCAATGGCAAACCCTAGGCAAACCGTCCATCAGCAAGCCACTCAGGATTTCACCGGCCTTGCTTCACCCATCGCCGTCCCACCCATAGTTAGTGACAATTCATGGCAGATTCCGTCTTATGCCATGCAGGCTATAACCAATACCATCCAATTCCATGGCCGAGACGATGAGGACGCCCCGGCCCACATTAACCGTTTCTCCCGCATCCTAGCTACCTTTAACCTTCACGGTGCACCCAACGATGCCACCTACCTACAGCTTTTCCCATTCTCATTAGCCGGCCGTGCGACTACTTGGTTGGACTCTCAACCAACCGGTACCTTTACCACTTGGGCGGGGCTTCGTCAAGCCTTTTTGAATAAGTACTTCCCACCCGCAAAAGCCTCACGTCTTAGGGACCAAATTCACTCCTTCCGCATGGAGCCCGACGAGCCTTACTACCTTGCTTGGGAGCGTTTCCAAAACCTTTGTGCTCGTTGCTCCCAGCACGGTCTTTCTGATTGGGCTTTGTGTGAGAAATTCTATAACGGTCTCACCCAAGAGACTAGAGATAGGTTCGATACTAATGCGGGGGGGCATATGATGGGTATTCTTACAGTTGCCGAGTGTTTAGAACGTTTTGAGGCATTTGCTCAGTCTCAGTCTCAATCCCAATCACGATCCGATCAGCGATATCAAAGTGGTAATTCTAATACCACTACTAGTGCACCCGCCCGAGGGGTGAACCATGTCACCATGGATCCTAGTTTAGCCGCTGTTTTGGAAAACGTGACTAGGGAACTTAAAGAAATTAAGGCTAAGGTAGACAAATGTGAGTTTTGTCGTGGAGGTCACGACACGAGTTCGTGTCCATTACTTGTTGGTGAGGAGCAGGTCGATTATCTAGGAGGAGGGTTTGGTAGAGGTCAGTCTAGCGGTTTTGGGGGTAATAATAATTTTGGGTCGGGTTGGCGTAATAATAATAATAACTTTAATAATAACACCTTTCGCCCAAATGGACCCCCTGGCTTTCAAATGGCTCAAAACCCAAATAGGGGCCAAAATTCACTCTTTGGTGGGGGTTCAAGTGGGCAGTTCAACAAAGGGTTCAATGGGCAGGTCAAGGATGGGGGTTCAAATAACCCAGGTCAAACAGGTCAAGGTCCAAGTTTTGATTTAGGGGGTAGCATAGAGAGAATGGAGTCCATGATGAGTCAACTAGTTGTTAGGGACCAAACCACTCAAAAGACCCTTAGTGAACATGACCTAATGCTTAAGAACCATCAAGCATCCTTCCAAGACCTTCAAAGAGTCGTAGGGGACATGTCTAGAAAGCTAGAAGAGAGATTACCCGGTCACTTCGCGGGTAACACCCAACCGAACCCTAATGCCCATGCTAAAGCCATTACCACCCGTAGTGGCAAGACCGTAGGAAACCCAAGAGTCGAGGAGAGAGTAGTTGATGAAGATGGAGATATTATAGATGAGGAGATCCAAATGGAGGCTCCCGGCAAAGTGCAATCTAGGTTAACCCCAGCAAGTACCGCACAGCCCGGTGAGTCTCAAAGTGAGAAGAAAGTTGAGAAAACCCCAATAGATGTTAGACCTTCACCCTACGTGAACCATGCGTATGTCCCGTTTCCCTCACGTCTGAAAAACCAAAAATACTCAAGGGAATACAGGCAGTTTTTGGACATCTTCAAGCAATTGAAGATTAACCTTCCATTCATAGAGGCACTCCAATCAATGCCTAAGTACGCTAAGTTCTTGAAAGACCTCCTTAGGAACAAAGAGAAATTAGGAGAGTTGTCTAACATCCCGTTGAATGGGGGATGTTCCGCCGTTGTGTTAAATAAGTTTCCCGAAAAGCTTACCGATCCGGGTATTTTTACCATTCCTTGTCTATTCGGTAGTAATACCAACACTCGAGCCTTAGCCGACTTAGGAGCTAGTATCAACTTGATGCCATTTTCTCTTTATGAGAAGCTAGACCTAGGAGAGCTTGCACCTACCCGAATGACATTATCTTTAGCCGATCGGTCCGTTAAATACCCTAGGGGTATAGTTGAGAACTTGCTAGTTAAGGTAGACAAATTCGTGTTTCCCGCCGATTTCGTAATTCTAGATATGGAAGCGGATGAGAGAGTTCCCATTATCTTAGGTCGTCCTTTCCTACGTACCGCCAAAGCCCTTATAAACGTTTACGATGGTAAGATCACCCTTAGGGTCGGTGAGGAGAAAGTTACTTTTGAGATAGATCGTTCCATGAACCACCCGAGTGGTTCGGATGACTATAGTGGCCCTTGTCATTCTGTCTACTTTTTGAACTCGTTTATCTCGTGTGTCGACCATTGCTTAGAGTACATTAGTGGAGCGGACCTAGTGGTAGGAGAGAAGGTAGAAGAGGAGTTAGAGAGTGTAGGTGAAGTTGAAGAGGAGAGGATTCCTTTAATCCCCGATGTGCTAGCGGTTAGTGATGACACCACCCAACCCCCACCCTTAGAGCTTAAGGTACTTCCATCTCATCTAGAGTATGCTTTCTTAGGGGAGGGTTCCGAGCTACCCGTTATTATTTCATCCGATTTAGAGGAGAGTGAGAAACTGAGGTTGTTAGATGTGTTGAAGGCCAACAAAGAGGCCATTGCATGGAGATTGTCCGACATTAAGGGCATAAGTCCTTCCTATTGCACCCACCGGATACTCATGGAGGATGATTATAAACCGGTGGTGCAACCCCAAAGGAGGCTTAACCCCAACATGCAAGATGTAGTGAAAAAGGAGGTTCTTAAACTCTTAGATGCCGGGATGATATATCCCATTTCCGATTCACCTTGGGTTAGTCCCACACAGGTTGTCCCCAAGAAGGGGGGGGGGATGACCGTTGTCATGAATGAAAAGAACGAGCTTATCCCTTCACGTACGGTCACGGGTTGGCGCGTGTGCATCGACTACCGAAAGTTGAATGATGCCACCCGTAAAGACCACTTCCCATTGCCTTTCATAGATCAAATGTTGGAGCGTCTCGCCGGTCAACAATTTTATTGTTTTCTAGACGGTTTTTCCGGTTACTTCCAGATCCCCATTGCACCGGAGGATCAGGATAAGACCACCTTCACATGCCCCTACGACACCTATGCGTACCGACGCATGCCATTCGGGTTATGTAATGCTCCGGCTACCTTTCAGCGTTGTATGGTCGCCATATTTCAGGATATGATAGAGACTTCCATGGAGGTTTTCATGGATGATTTTTCAGTTTATGGTGATTCTTTTGAGGTGTGTTTGAAGAATTTGGAGCGGATGTTGAAGCGGTGTGTAGAGACGAAGCTTATGCTAAATTGGGAGAAGTGTCACTTCATGGTGACGGAAGGTATAGTACTAGGGCATAAGATTTCTAGAGAGGGTATTGAGGTAGATCGTGAGAAAATAGATACCATTAGTAGGTTACCTCCACCCACGAGTGTTAAGTCAATTAGGAGTTTTCTAGGGCATGCGGGCTTCTATAGACGCTTTATTATGGATTTCTCAAAAATCACCCGCCCCATGACCCGTTTGCTAGAGAAAGACGTTCCATTCGTTTTCGACGAGGAGTGTCTTAAGGCCTTCAACTTCTTGAAGGAACAGTTGGTTAGTGCACCTATTCTTATCTCGCCCGACTGGAGCTTGCCCTTTGAGCTCATGTGTGATGCGAGTGACTATGCCGTTGGAGCGGTATTAGGACAAAGAAAGGATAAGCACTTCCACCCCATCTATTACGCGAGCAAAACGCTCAATGATGCTCAAGAAAACTACACGACCACGGAGAAAGAGCTTTTAGCCGTAGTTTTCGCATTCGATAAATTCCGCTCGTACCTCGTTTTATCCAAGACTATAGTTTTCACCGATCATTCCGCGTTGCGTTTTCTTTTTCAAAAGAAAGACGCTAAACCCCGAATCATTCGGTGGATTCTTTTGCTTAGCGAGTTCGATATTGAGATTAGGGACAAGAGAGGGGCCGAGAATGTGGCGGCCGATCATTTATCACGGTTAGAGGATCCCAAGAGGGAAGAGATTCGTGAGGAGGAGATTGGAGACACATTCCCTCACGAGTCTATAGAGTTTGTTGAAGCTGAGAAAGAAGGATTGCTATGGTTTTGCGACATAGCAAATTATCTCTCTAGTGGTGATGTGGTGAAAGGGATGTCTACACAACAAAGGAAGCGATTGTTTAGTGAGGCGAGAAAGTATGTTTGGGATGATCCTTTTCTCTTTAGGATAGGAGGAGATAGAGTTCTTAGACGTTGTGTGTCGAGAGAGGAGGGTTGGAACATTATTAAGCATGTGCATGAAGGCCTCACGGGAGGACATCATGGTGCACACACCACCGCCCAAAAGGTATTCGATTGTGGTTTCTATTGGCCTACCGTTCTTAGAGATGCCGAGGAGTTCGTGAAGATGTGTGATGCATGTCAACGAACCGGCAATATTTCCGCCAAAGATGAGATGCCTCAAAATCCCATACAAGTAGTAGAGGTTTTTGACGTTTGGGGCATCGATTTCATGGGACCCTTCCCAAACTCCAAAGGAAACCGTTACATACTCGTGGCGATTAATTACGTTTCCAAATGGGTTGAGGCTCAAGCTCTTCCCACAAACGAAGCCCGAGTAGTATTGACGTTTCTTAAAAAGCTCTTTTCACGATTCGGTACTCCTAAAGCCTTAATTAGTGACCGTGGCACTCACTTTTGCAATGCATTGATGGAGAAATTGCTTGCACGCTACGGTGTCACTCATCGTTTATCTACCGCATATCATCCACAAACGAGTGGACAAGTAAAGAATGCGAATCGCGGTATTAAACGAATCTTAGAGAAAACAGTTGGTAAGAATAGGAAAGATTGGTCCGACAAGCTAGACGATGCATTGTGGGCGTTTAGAACCGCCTACAAGACGCCTTTAGGAACTACACCTTTTATGATCGTCTATGGAAAAGATTGTCATCTCCCCGTAGAGTTAGAGCATAGAGCGCTTTGGGCTTTGAAAACCGTTAATTTAGATATGACCGAAGCCGCTAGGAAGCGTTTCTTTCAAATTCATGAGCTTGAAGAGCTTAGGGATGCGGCGTATGCTCGATCGTTGGGAATTAAAGAGAAAACGAAGTTGTTGCATGATAGGAGGTTGAGGAAAGTGAAGGAGTTTAGCAAAGGTGATAAAGTGCTTCTTTACAACTCGAGATTGAAGCTTTTTGCGGGTAAGTTGAAATCCAAATGGTCGGGACCTTTTATGGTTCATTATGTGTTTCCATATGGAGCTGTGGAGATCATGGATGAGAAGGATGGCCGTAGTTGGAAGGTGAACGGCCATCGTTTGAAGCATTACATTGGAGGAGCGATAAACAAGGATGAGAGGGAGGTAACTCCTCTCGAAATCCCACCTAAAGCCGCCAATTAGTGTTTTGGGTGAAAGCCCAAGTGTACATTTTGTATCGTTTGTATAAGAGTCTTTATTTGAGTATTGTCGTGTTTTAACGCGTCTTTCTGTAGTTTTTCGGTTTTGTTTGGTGTCGTTGAGAATTTTGCAGGATTCGTCACCGCTATGGAACAGGAAAAAGCATGAGAAAAGAGGTTTCAGGTAAGTTTTCTTGATACTTAGAAAAAATTCTAAGAGTTTTGGATGTTGGGAAAGTTATCAAAATTTTTTCTAAGGCATGAGACCCCAAATTCCACGAATCTTTCTGTGAAAAACGGCCCTTGGCGTGACGCCAAGGGCCTTAGCGTCGCGCGACCAGAAGCAGTTCAAAAACAAATAAATCTTGACCCGTCGCGTGACGCGAGGCCCCTCACTGGACCCCTGGCTTCGCGCAAGGCCTATATGAACCGGATTAAAAGCTTTTTAATTGAACCTGTTTGCTGAAATCATTCCTTTTCCACATCTCAAAACCCTAATCGCGAAACTCACTAAAATCATCATAAATCACTCATTTTTCCACCGAATCACTCCATTCTTCTTCCTAAATCACCACAATCACATTCCCCACAATCTTAGCCATCAATTTCACCCAATTTCGCGCTGCATTGTCGCGTTTTTGGACGATTTCATGCACCACAACTTCAAGACTTCATTTTTCTTGATTAATCCGAATCCAAGGTATGATTTCTGTGATTTCTCGCTAGTAGGTAACTTTATTGCTTAGTTCTAGTGTCGGGTCAGTCATATTTTAGATCTAGGGTTTGTTTAGGTCAATAAAGTTATGATTTTTGAGCCGTTTGTGATGTTAGTGGTATGCGGGTGGTTATGTTTGGGATGTTTACATACAATGGGGCTTGCGGATGGTTCGGGTTGGTTTGCTTGGGGTTGTTTGAGACTTGTGGGGCATGTTTGGACAACTAGACAACATGTTTGAGCTTTACGGGTTTGTTTGGCTATAACTAAAGAATTTTTGCTAAAAAAATAGGTTGTTGAACTGATTTTTGCGAATGTGATTAGTTTTCTAAACGGATTTTGTTACCACAAACGTTGCGTTAAGGTTTAAAAGTTCAAACTCTCACGCGTTTCGCCTCAAGTGTGGGGATATTTCGGCACTTATGCTTAATTGAGGACAATTAAAGTGCCGGGAGGAGATAGTGTACATTGAGTCATAGGTTGTTCGAGTTAGTGAGTCTAGTAGTCGTCTTAGAAGTAGTATTTAGAGTCTAGTGTCGGGTTTACTTATATGCATGCACAAGTTTACAACATTTTGCCCGTACTCAATCTCCATTCGGGTAGAATGATGTTTAACTTACGCTTTTGTAAACGGTAACCCATTGTTTTTCTTTAACTTTATTTTCAGAATTAGTCGCGAATGAAATGTTATACGGCTATTCGGTTTTACCGTTAAAAAAAAATTTTAAAAATTAAAAACACCAAAAATAGTTTGTGATTACTAACTTTCTGCATTGTTTTCTTGTCAAATCTTTCTTGTTTTGCAGAAATATGTCGGGTGAAGGTTCATCATCAAACTTAAGAAAAAGGAAGATCAAGTATCGGGGGTTTGAGAGGAAAGTGTATTCCCGTGTCGAGAGGATTATTGATCACCCGGTCTTAGACTTTGAAGAAGATAGTGAGGAGAGGAAGAAACTGAAGAAGTATGCGGTAACTCACATGTTAGAGCACCGTATGATAAACTGGGAATGGTTGCAAACTATGGGAGCGAGTGATCGGGTGGCGGAGTTGTTAGGGCCACGATTGAGAACGGAAATGGATTGCCGTTGGCCGCAGTATACTGAACTTACACTTGAGTTCCATTGTACCTTCCATCATAAAGAGGGTACTTTTGCGGAAAACAACGCGGTGTCATTCTCTTTGGGCCGAAATCTGTACGAGATGAGTATTCCTCAATTTGGAGTGGCCTTGGGTTTTTATACGGATGAGGAGGTGAGGACAGATGAGTTTGTGAATGGTTTAAGGGGTGTGTATACTCATCCTCGGCCGAAGTGTTTGGATTCGACAGAGTTGGAGCGATTTTGGGAGGAGATTGCGACCCAACCGTTCGCCCAGACGAACCTTATCACATCGGTTCGTGATCCTATACATAGGTATATTTTGAAAATGTTGGCGACTACGGTTGTGGCGAGGAAATCGGGTGAAAATAAAGCAAACTGGTTGGATATTTTTGCTTTAATGTGCATGGTGGAGAAGAGAAACTGGAACTTGGCAAGTTTCTTTGCATGGTCGTGCAGTAGGCCGCGTAGGGGAGGAAAAAGGGCTGCCATGGATCTTGGGCCGTACATAGCTAGGTTGGCAGGGAATATACGGGCCTTAAAAAAATATCATGCGGAGCAGATGCATTTGAGTTTCCCAACGGTTTATTGGGGTATTGCGGAGCTGCAGTTAGCGGGGGTTTTGACAAATACGGACCCGCCACAATGGAATTATGAAGTGGGTGCTCCTCCGGCACGACGGCCGGCACCTCGACAGAGGCGTGAGACTCCTCCTCCACAGCAGCCAGTTAGACAGCAGAGACCTGACCCGTTCACTCCTGAGGCTGCTTTTGACTACACACAGCAGAGGTTTGATCAGATTGAAGATAGGATGCGGGTTGACCACCAGTGGACGATGCAGAGCCACCACCGACAGGACGACATGCTCAGGTATATGATGTCGGGTATGTCACTGAATGCTCCGATACCTCCACCCTTTGCCGGATTATTACCTCCACCAGTTTATGGAGGCGAGCAGCAGACCCCGTATGTCTATGGTCAGTACCCGGGGTATGACCAGTCGGGGGGTAGAGTGGTTATGCTTATAGTGGTCAGTTCGGGTGGCAGCAGGCTGGAGGTTCAGGGACCCAGCAGATGGATGAAGATTCAGAGGACGAGTGATGTAGCAGACTGCAGCAGCATATATATCCTTTTATGTTTTATTTTATTTATGCTGTTTCAGTAGTTCGATTTGGTTGTATCCGTAGGACATATTTTTATTTTTCGTTTGAACTTGGATTGTTGGAACGATGAACGTTAGGTGGTATTTGGTTTGGTATGCTATGTTTGTTTTAGGTTGATGATGGAAGCCGCTTTCCGTTCGTGTGTGAGGGAGTTTGGTATTGTTTGCTGAGCACGTTCGGTATTGGAGGGCTTATGTGGAAACGACTGGCACTTTGACAGTCTCACATACTCAGCTAAGTCGTTTCCCTTTTTGTTGTTGTTGTATTTTTATTTTTTTTCGTTTGCAGTTTTTATTTTTAGGTAGTTGTTGAGTCGTATTTTCGTTCTTGCATTAGGGACAATGCAATCTCTAAGTGTGGGGATGGGATACTTGTAAATATTTGAGTCATAAATTTGAAAAAATACAAAAAAATTAAAAAATTGAAAAATCCAAAAAAATTGAAAAAAATAGAAAATGTCTTTCGAATAAAAATAAAGAAGTTTGCAAGTTAAAGCGGAAAATGATAGAAAAAATGAATTTTTGCTCGGGTTCGAATAATAATAATATGAGATTATAATAAACCGAGTTTGCGTCTAGTTTGGGATATGTGGATAGGCCCGGGTTTGGTTTTAAGTCCCTTTGAGCTAATATACCTTAATTGTCGGTCTGCTAGTGGGTTCTCGCCTGGGAAATATGGGAAACTAAAACTGCCGATAATAGTATAAGGGGCACCGTTATAAGTTAAAACCGTTAGAGTTTGTGGTCATGCGGAAAAAAAAATAGAATAAAAAGTGAGCTAGAAACTAAATGAAAGTAACACAGGTCTATGTAATCCGAGTTGGGGATAGCGACTCTACAGCCGGAATGCCTCTGGGATGTGTGAAATCGACTTGCCGAATAAAAGTACCGAAACCTAAGTAATCTGTGGTTGGGGATCATGACTCTACAGCCGGAATACCTCTTGGTTAGGGAAAGCATCGTCCAGACTCACGAAAAAAAAAGAAAAAAAAAAGCAAAGCAAAAAAAAGAAAAAAAAAGAAAAAAAATTGATTGTAAACTCTCTTGGTTTTGATATAAGACGGTTAGGAATTGGTCCAGTGATCGTTCTTTTAGTCCTATAAGCTTGAGGTGGGAGTAGGTGAACCGTAGATTCTAGTGTGAGACCCTAGGTGGATTGACCGCACTTAAAAAAAAATCACATGATAAGGGCTTAGGATTGGACTTGGGTTTAAGGGGACAAGTATATTCGCAATCGCGGCTAACGCAAGCCTTGGTTTTAATTAATTATACCTATGCTTTTGACCCGAGTGATTATTTGTTTCTGATTCCGTTGCATAATTCTTTTTCGAGGACGAAAAAAGAGTAAGTGTGGGGATGTTTGATGTACTGTAAAGTACATATGTTTATAGTGTATATTTTGGTCAGTTTTCAGTCGTTTCGAGTCTGTTTTAGGTTAGAATTGTGATACTGCTGACATTAAGCTTTGATTTCAGGTCCCGTAGCTTAAAGTGATGAAAAACGAGTCAAAACGAGCAGTTCGGAAGAAAAACGGGATTCGTACGCGCGTCGGAGAAGCTGGAAATTAATTTAAATGAAAAGAAAATAGAAAAGTCAAGTTTGGAGGCGCCGCGCGACGCGACACCCCCCTTAGCGTCGCGCGAGGGGTTAAAATTCGATGAATGTTGATTTCCAGCTAGGGTTTGATTGATTAATTCCCAAGAAACATTAGTGAAACCCTAGTTACGAATTTAGAGACTTTTAGAGCAATCTTGGAGCATTCTTGGAAGCAATTGGAGATTTGAAGGCAAGGGAATCATTGGTACGAGTCGAAGTCAAAGAATCGAAGAATCAATCGGGTTTTCTAATCCCTTGTTTTATCGATTACTTTCTTGGAACTTTGTTACAATGAATTCTGTTCTAGACATCTTTGTTTTGTTTTCATTTATTGAGATGCTTGGCTAATTTCATAAACCACCTAGACTTGATGAATGGATTAATATAAAGTTTTTACCGTTTTTGTTATTTGCATGATTGTTATGGGTGATTGTGTTTAGTAAGAGGTTTGATTTAATGGTTTGATGCGTATGCGTACTTTGTATTGGTTTATTGTTATTACTTGCTTCATATGATTCTTAGTGACGGTCTATATCACAACATAGAGTCATATTAGGGTTTAGGGTTTCGGTGAGTGTCTATATCACGTTAGAAAACCTTCACTCTTTAGGGAGAATTGGCCAATAACCTCTAGAAGTAAGTGGTAATAATTTGCTAAGTCTTAGTGTTCTACTAGTCCTAATACCTGGAAAGTGAGGGGCTATTGGTAGGTCTTACCCGATGAATTGCTTTAGATAGGCCTTGGAAAAGGTTATGTCTTGGTTTACCTGTCGGTCTTATTAGTCTATCAAGTCAAACTAATTACTTCAAACTACCCTAGATCTAGGATTGGAAAAGAATAGGTCAACATTAGGGTACTTACACAATAATTAGACAATTGGAAAAGCGTCTAATAACCGGTAGGATTAACGGCCTAGGTAGCTCCACATGTTTCTCCTTGAGAAGGGTCGAGGGGCCTCGTTGGTTCTTAATAGGTTTAGTATTTTAAGATCCCGGTTCCATAACTCGTGCATTTAACTTAATCGGTAATCTCTTAAAAACAATCCAGGATTCTTGTCTAGGTGGTCCCGTTCTCATATAAGAAAAGTTCACAGTCTTCATTCGTCTTTAGTCTAGCTCAAGTTTATTTAGTAGTTTAATATAGATTTCCTAGATTTTCAGTAACCCCCCCCCCCCCCAAAACAATTAAACAGTTTTAGTCGTGTCTGTCAGTGTCTATTAGAGTCTAGTTTGCGTGATACATAGAGTCTCAGGGTTCGATACTCGGACTTGCTTAGGCTATACTACATTGACCGGTACACTTGCCGGTTGTGTGGTTTAGGTTTTAGAGAGTCCTAGTCTATAAATTTAAAACTTAGAGTGTCTAGTCTAGCGAGTCTAATTTAGTTAATTTTTATAGTCTGTTTAGCACACATCAACCGACCTTGACTGTTTGCTATATTTGAGAATCTAACCGAGCAAACCGAGGTGAGTTCACACTTTCTACAAGGCATGGGATTCCCGGTGGTTTGGGAATGGGTTAAAGAATTTAAAACTAAATCTACATATCCCCTTGGGAAGATATGTACAGCCATCCTCCATAGATAGGATGCCATTATTAATCCTACGAATTCTCCTGGTGCAGAATACGTACGTTCGTCCTCCTGGTGTAGGACAACAACCTTAAAAACTAGCTAGACAAAACTCTATCAATAAGTCCCTCTTCATTATATCGACTTAATCGCCGAGGCCAATGGCGAGCGGGTCATTAGTTAATAGCGCTATTAGGTTTAACAAACCTCACACCGTGCCGGTCGGACGGGCGTGTACTAATGGACTATGGCAGATTATCAGTGATGATAGACGTTGATATAGGGCACAACTTATTTGCGTAGTAGTCGATATCATACCGTCTAGTAGTTCAAACGGGGAAAGCCCCCACTGATTATGGTTATGGTTTGGGTAATGAAAAAGGAACTGGTTAAACATACTTTCAACTACGGGGTAACCCCCACGGCAATTAAGCCAACGAAAGTCAAACCACGTTTTTCAGAAACAACTTAAAACTAAACAACCAAACGTGAACTCACTCAACTTTGTTGTTGACTCGTTGTTACATGCCTTACAGGTCGCTAAACGCTTGGAGCTTGCACGAGGAAGGAGTCGTTGTGGTGTACGGACTGTTATGTTCCGTGCTTATCATTTAAATCCTTATGAACTTATTAATCTTGCGTTTTGAACTTTAACTTATAAATTATGGACTTATGCTTTTGGATTTACTTTTATGCTTCCGCTGTTTAAACTAATCATGGTTAACTAGCTTTGGTCACCAATCGTATTGTGGTTGGTCTTATTTACTTAATTACGATGTTCAATATGATTGGTGGCTCGATCCTGGTCACGTCACGCCTCCAAGCGGTGGTACTCCGCATGGTGGATTTTGGGGGTGTGACAGATTGGTATCAGAGCCATTGGTTATAGCGAACTTGGTTTTAAAAAGGGGAAAAGCTTTTTGATAAAACCAGACTATAACCTGTACAGTGCTCAACGATCCACAACGACGCTTCGCTCCACGTGCAAGACTCAACATCCTAGGTGATATGGTTTATGTTTATATTACCTACTTGTTAGTTACATGGTACATTGTTCATGGTATGCATTAGTTAATGTGATAACTGCTATTTGAACCTTGTGTGCTTACTCTTCTCTGTCACTCCACACTTACGCACCTTGCGACACCTTTCTTACGTGTGTCCCTTCGATGTGAAGATCATGAGTGGACGTCTCGACATGACCCAGGGTCAGCTGACGACCTTGATTAACGAACGGATTGCTGAAGCCTTAGCAACCCAAACAGGGAGTCAACCCATGCACCCTCAAACACGCATGGGCACCTTCAAGGCGTTCCTAGAACGCAAACCTCCCACTTTCGACGGCACTGAAGGGACAATCGGCCTTCTACACTGGATTCGAAGAATCGAATATACATTCGAAGAGAGTGAAAGCCCTACCAGCAAACGAGTAGAGTACGCTACTGGCATGTTGCAAGGGAAAGCGTATTCTTGGTGGAACGCACAGGTTCAGATGCTCGGATTGGCAGACGCGAATGCCATCCTCTGGAGCGACTTCAAGGATTGGATTAAGGAAGAGTTCTGCCACCTGGACGACATTCTGGAACTGGAAATAGAGTATTATGGTTTGAAGATGGAAGGATCAGAGATTGAGGCGTACACAAAGAGGTCTAACGACTTGGCTGCCTTATGTCCTAACATGTCACAACCCATATCTACGCGAATCAAGCTATACCTCAGAGGCTTAGTCCCGGAAATCCAAGGGTCTGTGAGTGCGGCCAACCTTCCCACAATCCAGCAAGTCATTCGTTTGGCGCACCAACTCACCGATCAGGCGGTGGAAGAGGGCAAGTTACCCAAGCGTAATGTTTCCAATGCAAACGCTCTTAATAGCAACAAGCATATTTGGGGTGATCACCAAGGTGAGGGCCCTAGCTCTATACGACGGGAACCGCACAGGAAACTCGGGCTGAACTACCAAAATCAGGGGGATACCTAGGGAATAAACCGAGATGCCGCAAGTGCCAACGGCACCACAGCGGGTCATGTACGGAATCGTGTTGCCAGCGATGCAAGAAGTTGGGACATATGGCTAGAGACTGTAGGAGCCCATATCCTGCAAACCGGAACCAATGGCAACACCAGCAGGGTAATGAGAGATGTTACCAGTGCGGTGCTGAGGGTCACTTCAAGAGGAACTGTCCGCAGATGAGACAGAATCGTGACAATAGTGGCAACCAGGGCAACGGGAACAATAACGGAAACAATAAGGATAACCGTAGGACTGGTAAGCATGAGTTCCTGAATGGACAAGATGAAGAAGGAAACAACCCCAACGTTGTGGCGGGTAAGTTCCTACCAGACAATTTCCTTGTTTCTATTTTAGTTAATTCGGGTACAGATGTTAGATACGTGTTCCTAAGAGTTAGTCAAGTGCTTAAGCGTACCCCATTATCCTTAAAACACCAAACACACGGTAGAACTAGCAAACGGTAAAAGTCTTGAAGCCACACACATAGTTAAAGGTTGTAATCTCGTCTTAGCTGGTCAGACTTTCTCTATCGATCTTATTCCTATCACACTTGGTAGTTTCGACGTCGTTATTGGGATGGATTGGCTATCTCATCATCAAGCGGAGATTATTTGCAAGGAGAAAATCGTCCGCATTCCTCGTTCTGGTGAAGAACCCCTCGTGATTCATGGCGACAAGAGTGGTGTTGTCGTAGGCATTATCTCTTTCCTTAAGGCCCAGAAGTGTTTGCGAAAAGGCCACACTGCCATTCTGGCGCTCGTTACTGACATATCAACGGAAGATAAGAGAATTGAAGACATTCCTATTGTGCGCGATTTTCCTGAGGTATTCCCTGAGGAATTACCTGGTCTTCCGCCTCATCGCCAAGTTGAGTTTCAAATCGAGCTAGCTCCTGGAGCAGCGCCCATAGCTCGAGCACCTTATCGTCTAGCTCCATCAGAACTTGAAGAATTGTCCACGCAATTACAAGAACTCTTGGAAAAGGGTTTCATACGTCCTAGCTCTTCGCCCTGGGGAGCTCCAGTCTTGTTTGTGAAGAAGAAAGATGGTACTTTCAGAACGTGTATTGACTACCGCGAACTCAACAAGGTGACCGTGAAAAATCGCTATCCTCTTCCACGTATTGACGACTTGTTCGACCAGTTGAAAGGGTCGAGCTATTACTCTAAGATTGATTTGAGATCGGGATACCATCAACTGAGAGTCCGAGAAGAGGACGTCTCCAAGACAGCATTCAGGACTCGTTACGGCCATTACGAGTTTTTGGTTATGCCTTTCGGATTAACGAATGCACCTGCGGTCTTCATGGATCTCATGAACCAAGTGTGCAAGCCTTACCTGGATAAGTTCGCTATTGTGTTCATCGACGATATCCTGATCTATTCTAAGAGTCAGGAGGAACACGAGCAGCATCTACGACTTATGCTGGAACTTCTTCGAAAAGAGCAGTTGTATGCCAAGTTTTCAAAATGTGACTTCTGGCTTCGCGAAGTCCACTTTCTAGGCCATGTGGTAAACATGGATGGAATTCATGTGGATCCATCTAAGGTTGAATCGATCAAGAACTGGCCTGCACCCCGCACACCAACAGAAATCCGCCAATTCTTGGGTTTGGCAGGATATTACAGAAGGTTTATCAGGGATTTCTCAAAGATTGCGCAACCTCTCACTTCAGTGACTCAGAAGGGTGTTACCTATCGTTGGGGTGATGCACAGGAATCTGCTTTTCAGCACCTAAAAGATAGACTTTGTAGCGCGCCTATCCTCTCATTGCCTGAAGGCACAGATGATTTTGTGGTTTACTGCGACGCTTCCATCCAAGGACTTGGTTGCGTATTGATGCAACGTGACAAGGTCATTGCCTACGCATCGCGCCAACTTAAAGTTCACGAAAGGAACTACACTACGCATGACTTGGAGCTGGGAGCAGTTATTTTCGCACTTAAGATATGGAGACATTACCTGTACGGTACCAAGTGCACCATTTACACCGATCACAGGAGTCTCGAACATATCTTCAAGCAAAAGGAATTAAATATGCGACAACGCCGATGGGTTGAGCTCTTGAACGATTATGAATGCGCTATCAAATATCATCCGGGAAAGGCCAATGTTGTGGCCGACGCCCTCAGTCGAAAGGATACTATACCTAAGCGTGTACGTGCTTTACAGCTTACCATCCAATCTAACCTTCCCGCTCAAATTCGTGATGCTCAGGTCGAAGCATTGAAAGCAGAGAACATCAGGGCCGAGTCCTTGCGAGGATCGAGGCAGCGACTAGAGCAAAAGGAAGACGGCGCTTACTATGTAACAGGGCGCATCTGGATTCCACTTTATGGAGACCTACGCGAGCTTGTGATGGATGAAGCACACAAGTCTCGTTATTCGGTACATCCTGGTTCGGATAAAATGTACCACGACCTCAGGACTACGTATTGGTGGCCTGGCATGAAAGCCCACAAAGCAACCTACGTCAGTAAGTGCTTGACTTGTGCGAGAGTCAAGACTGAATATCAGAAACCATCAGGCCTACTTCAACAACCGGAGATCCCGAAATGGAAATGGGAGCAAATTTCCATGGATTTCGTTATTGGTCTGCCCAGATCTCAACGCGGAAACGATACCATCTGGGTGATCGTAGATCGACTGACCAAGTCTGCACATTTTCTGGCTATCAAAGAAACGGATAAGTTTTCTACTCTTGCAGACATTTACCTAAAGGAAGTGGTATCAAGGCACGGAGTGCCAACCTCCATCATTTCTGATCGTGACGCGCGTTTTACTTCTGAACTGTGGCAAGCAATGCACAAGTCCTTTGGCTCACGTTTAGATATGAGCACCGCTTATCACCCACAGACGGATGGGCAATCTGAACACACCATCCAAACCCTTGAAGACATGCTTAGGGCATGTGTAATCGATTTTGGTAATGGCTGGGAAAAGCACCTCCCGCTGGTGGAGTTTTCGTATAACAACAGCTACCACACCAGCATCCAAGCCGCTCCATTCGAGGCATTATACGGACGCAAATGCCGATCACCTCTCTGTTGGGCAGAAATTGGTGACAGCCAAATTACTGGCCCAGAACTCGTAGTAGACACGACTGAGAGGATTGCTCAGATACGACAGCAAATGGCGGCAGCTCGTGACCGTCATAAAAGCTATGCTGATAAAGGAAGAAAACCACTCGAGTTCCAGGTTGGGGATCGAGTGCTACTCAAAGTCTCACCTTGGAAAGGTGTAGTCCGCTTTGGCAAACGAGGCAAGCTCAATCCGCGTTATGTCGGACCGTTCGAGATCATTGAGAAAATTGGCAAAGTCGCCTACAGGTTGAATCTACCTGAAGAACTCAGTGGAGTTCACAACGTATTCCACGTGTCAAATCTGAAGAAGTGCCTGTCAGATGAGACCCTCATAGTTCCTCTCAAGGAGCTCACAATCGACAACCAGCTGCGATTCGTCGAAAAACCAGTAGAGATTACTGATCGAGATGTTAAGATTCTCAAACGCACCAGGATACCTCTCGTCCGAGTTCGTTGGAATGCTCGTCGTGGCCCAGAGTATACCTGGGAACGAGAAGACCAAATGAAACTCAAGTATCCCCAACTGTTTAAGAAAAATGCAACCACTACTGAGGCTGAAGCTACTGCAGAATTTCGGGACGAAATTCCAAATCAACGGGGGGATGATGTGACACCCCAGGAAAACCAGGAAACCAACGCAACTTAACTAGCTTCCTCAGTAACCACGCGCTAAATTTCGGGACGAAATTCTCTTAACAGGGGGAGAATGTGACAACCCTCAAATTACATGTAACCATACAATTTATTAATGTTAGTTAAAGTACTTGATGACTGAGCTGAATCATTTAACTGCTCCCTGATTACTGTGTTATGCTTACATGTATTTGTTAACATGCTAGTAGTGTACAGAAAAGTCATTAAATAGTCCGTTATGATTTCCTAAGTGTTGAGAATTAAAAACGTTACAAAAATATATATGTAGGACACTTTACGGATTAATTAAGCACTTTAACGGAACAGTGTCAAACCGAACAACCGTACTTTACCCGGAACACAAAAATATTGTTAAAAACATTATTCCTATTTTTCTGAACTAGTTATGGTTCCCGAACACCATAACACATTGTATAATGCATAGTATACAAAGTCACTAACTAATACCCTTTAAACTACCACTAACTAATCTAGTTACCATCCAAACTACAAATTAACCCCCCTTCCCCTAACCATAACCGTCCCCTAGGGGACCCATCATCCATTTTTCCCTAAAACCTTCTAAAGATCACAATTGATCTTTCTTGGATTTTGACAAAATTGTGTAGTGTACTTGTGGTGACATAGTGACCAAAGGGTATTAGTGAGTTGGTTATAAGACCATGAACATCACCATCAACAAACACACCTCTCACTCTCTCTTGTTCCTCTTCTTCTCGGCTGCAACTATACACCCACACACCATCCACTTTTGTTGCAACTTCATCCGATCCAAGGTTACCTCAAGGTGCTAGGAGGTGAAGTAGGAAGCCCGGTGTGCTTGGAACTTGAAGGACCTCTCTCGTGTGCTATTATCCTCCACATTTCTGAGTTGTTACTTCCCTAGTCTTGAACTAGTGGTAAGAACTTAGATCCGTTCATTCTTTATGTTATTTAAGTGGTTAATAGATGTTTGATGATGAAAATCCATGAACACTAAAGAACCATGAACAAAGTCTTGCATATAAACTAACTTGTAATGAAATATTGATGAAACATGAAGAAGTGATGATAAACTGAAGTTGTCTTGATTATGTTACTGATTTACTTGCTGATCTACTTGTAATATTGATGTTTGACGTTGTTGTGATCACTAAACATGCTAACGGAATCAATCGAACGCGCTTTAGAGTGTTAAAGACTGAAAACAGTAGGTTGTTTAATGATTACAGCCAACTTCAGTTGGCTGTAACAGGACCGTAACTTAACGAAAAATGTATTTTCTGAAGCCTAGATTTATGTATTATGAAATACGGTTCTAATGGCACCGGAATCATAATTTTTGGACTTCGTTTGCTATTTTTAAAGCGTCATTTTGTAACAGCAGCTAGAGCTGCATTTTTCTGCTGAAAATATGCGTTTTGTTTTCTGTCATAACTTGAGTTCTGTGTAGAGTTAGATCATGAAACTTGTACTGTAGATGACCACCGATGTATTTGTAATTCGCTCACTGGAATTTCGTAAATCGGACTCTCGATGAATTTTAAATAAATTATTCCGTGGACTATGGTCAGAAAAAGATAAATCTGAGTTCAGTTCGGAAAATAAATTTTTATAAAATATTAGTAATGAACTGGACCCCGATATTTTTACACAATAAAATTTGGAACGTTTAAGACATTCTGTAAAAATTTGGGAATTTTTGGAATAAGTTAACTATTTTATTAAAATGTCCGAAAACAGCCGGTTTTGAATATTAATGCTGAAATGACATAAGTTGTAATTTGCATGTCTAAATGTCGGGTAGGTTATCTGTGAATGATATAACATGTTATATGTGTTATGTGCATCATCGTATAAAATTTGGAACGTTTAAGACATTCTGTAAAAATTTGGGAATTTTTGGAATAAGTTAACTATTTTATTAAAATGTCCGAAAACAGCCGGTTTTGAATATTAATGCTGAAATGACATAAGTTGTAATTTGCATGTCTAAATGTCGGGTAGGTTATCTGTGAATGATATAACATGTTATATGTGTTATGTGCATCATCGTATGTTTGTTTATGAGTGGGGAATGGATGGGAAACTTATATGGGCATAAACCGTTAAAATGATGCATGTTATGTGATAGATACGTGTAGGAACTTTGTGCTCTATTTAAAAATCACTAAATGACTAACTGGTAATCATATTAGGACGTGATTGACCGACCTTGACTGTTAGCTATATTTTAGAATCTAACCGAGCAAACCGAGGTGAGTTCACACTTTCTACAAGGCATGGGATTCCCGGTGGTTTGGGAATGGGTTAAAGAATTTAAAACTAAATCTACATATCCCCTTGGGAAGATATGTACGGCCATCCTCCATAGATAGGATGCCATTATTAATCCTACGAATTCTCCTGGTGCAGAATACGTACGTTCGTCCTCCTGGTGTAGGACAACAACCTTAAAAACTAGCTAGACAAAACTCTATCAATAAATCCCTCTTCATTATATCGACTTAATCGCCGGGGCCAATGGCGAGCGGGTCATTAGTTAATAGCGCTATTAGGTTTAACAAACCTCACACCGTGCCGGTCGGACGGGCGTGTACTAATGGACTATGGCAGATTATCAGTGATGATAGACGCTGATATAGGGCACAACTTATTTGCGTAGTAGTCTATATCATACCGTCTAGTAGTTCAAACGGGGAAAGCCCCCACTGATTATGGTTATGGTTTGGGTAATGAAAAAGGAACTGGTTAAACATACTTTCAACTACGGGGTAACCCCCACGGCAATTAAGCCAACGAAAGTCAAACCACGTTTTTCAGAAACAACTTAAAACTAAACAACCAAACGTGAACTCACTCAACTTTGTTGTTGACTCGTTGTTACATGCCTTACAGGTCGCTAAACGCTTGGAGCTTGCACGAGGAAGGAGTCGTTGTGGTGTACGGACTGTTATGTTCCGTGCTTATCATTTAAATCCTTATGAACTTATTAATCTTGCGTTTTGAACTTTAACTTATAAACTATGGACTTATGCTTTTGGATTTACTTTTATGCTTCCGCTGTTTAAACTAAACATGGTTAACTAGCTTTGGTCACCGATCGTATTGTGGTTGGTCTTATTTACTTAATTACGATGTTCAATATGATTGGTGGCTCGATCCTGGTCACGTCACGCCTCCAAGCGGTGGTACTCCGCATGGTGGATTTTGGGGGTGTGACACATCGTCTTTTGGGTAGAGGATTGAAAGGGTGTCAGTAGATCTCCATAGACACCAGCAGATTTAAATGTCGATTTTAGGGTTTCATGTGAAGAGAGTGAAAGGGGTAGGGTTATGGTGGTGAGTGGTTGTGGTGAATGGCGATGGTTGTGGTGGTGCACGATGGTGGCAGTGGTGGTGCATAGTGGTGGGGATTGGTGGTGGTGGATGAGAGAGATGCGAGAAAAGAAAGAGCTGGTGTGTGTGTTGTAAGAGAGAAAGGGGTTTATGTGAGTGTTTGTATATATATATATAATTTTTTGATTATTTATTTTAGTATTTAGGGTAAAATGACCAAAAACACCCTCATGTGGGGTCCATGTGGTCATATTTAACCATAAAAACTAACTGAGTTAGGACTACTGAAGGTTACTTCATTGATGGTCATTCCCTGTTAATCATCTTTACCCAAGCAACTAATCTGATGTTGCATTGATGCAGGCAAATACATACACGCCAATTTGTCCTTGTTTTCATAATCGTCGGTAGGTAATGTAAGACTTCACTTGTATGTATGTTCATGGTCTTAAGAATAATGGTCATTTGTTGTTTCCAACTAAGATAGTTGTCATTGTTTAATTTGAGTGAAACAAGGATTGCTAGTGTTGAAAACCGTTGTGGATCTTTTGCACGCTCTATCATTATATGGTCATGATGTCATTGTTCTTTATAAGAAAAGAAGTGATAACAATGCATAAGGTTGTGCAGTATCTGGGTCGGGATCCTAACACACTCGAACTTATCGCTTTAAATCAGTAGAGACACGCCACTCAAGGTCGGAATTAACCCATAATGGTACCACTCGATTAACAAGAAAAGTATATAACATTATGATTTAGTGTTAGTTAATTAGATAATTTAAGGAATTTAAATTACTTATCACTATAAGTCCGTCGGTGAGTTGTCAATTCCCCTAAGGTAGTTTCTTTTATAAAAAACCAAGTCATTTACACTTTGGCACTAGCGCCACGTAAAGGCAAGAGCTTACCAACCCGAAGTATCATCCAAAACCTTTAACCTCTGGTCAAAGCATAAACATGTTTTGACTCTACAAAGACATAAAAAACATGAACGACCAATATCAATGGCGCCACATGATTATTATTAGATTTTAAGAGTTAAGCTGAAATACTAATGACCCAAGTCAATGGCGAAGCTAATATTTCACTCACTTTCAATAAACTGTTAAATAACCAAAGTCATTACCACACACCTCTTATTCACCAATGGTTTCCCTTAGTTAACTCATCGTCAAGGGGGTAAGTTTCCCCTCTACACCCTTAAGAAATCTAGCCAAAAATTGTCATGGAACTAGTTTTCATCAAACTTGAAAAGATTATATTAATCATCAAAAGCTTGATTACACTAATGACTCTTTAGTTTTCGTTAGTGAATTCAATGATTAGAGATAGTGGGTAGAAGAGAAATGTGTTGTGGAGAAAATAGGAGAGAATGAGCAAGTAAAAATGGTGGATTTGGCCCTCTATTTATAGCCTGTTAGGGCCAGACATGTAGTGTATCTGGATGACATAGGGTTGGCATATCGAGTCAACCCGATCTGTTAAGACACGAACACGAAACCTGTAAACACGAACACGACACGAAATCTTATCGTGTCAGATTTTCCAAACACGAACACGAACATGTTAATAAATAGGTTACACGAAATGACCTGTTAAAACACGAAAATGTTACCAACATATCATATGACCTGTTTAAGACACAAACACGACCTGTTAAGACCCGAACACGACCTGTTAAGACACGAACATGAAAGTATCAGTTGTTATCTCATAAGAAAATTACTATTTGTGTCTTACCTTAACAATTGCGACTGAAGTTCGAAGGGATAGTGAGCAGCGACTGAAGTTCGAAGGGATAGTGAGTGGCGACTGATTTCTTCGAATGGATGGCCGACGATGAGTGAGCGGCGACTGAAGATGGCGAAGATGGCGACTGAATTAGGAAATTAGGGTTTGGTTAGTTTGGAGTATGAATTAGGAAAATGGATTTCAAAATTTGGGTATACATTCTGACTCCACATGTCCCCACCCCAATTAATATTTGATATTTTTTTATTTTAAAATTATAAACAGGTCACTAACGGGTTTTAACCTGTTTAGACACGAAATTTAAACAGATCTTATCCTGTCGACCTGTTTAGACACGAAACCTGTTAAGGTCAAACACGAAACCTGTTAATTTCGTGTAGGTTCGTGTCGTGTTATCGTGTTCGTGTCAGAATTGCCAGCCCTAGGATGACACATCAGCAGTGACTGGCAACTGCTGGCTGTCGAGACATAGGGCATGTCTCGAAGACACGAGGTGTGGTCAACTCTCGGAATCTTCAAAATTCAACTTTTGTCATCTTGTGCCGAGACACGACCCATGCCTCGCCTAGTTATGGGGTGTGCCTCAAGTATTTGACCATGAAAACCATTTTTTTGGCTTCATGTCATCGAAAGACTCAATATTCATATATTATAGTCCCCGTAACTTATTCCCTAGCCCAAGATATGCTTCTGCGAAGTTTTAGGCTTTTTTTGAATGTACCATTGACTTTTAGTTTACTAAGGGGGGCACCATTTTGTCTCGTATTTAGGAGAACAAATTTTTTTCATGACTCGAGGATTATGTAGAGGGCATGTCATGTAGGCATGGCCCGTTTCTTGAGCTACAACTTGACTTTTCTCTTGATTTTTCTTCGTTTTCTGCTTCGTTTGTCATTTTGCGGTCTGATTGCCCTGAAAATCAAAAGTGAACAAATTTACTAATATATTCAAAAATACAATCTTAAGATGGGTATTAAATTATGTGTAAATATGTGCAATTATGTGTACATCAATATGTCATGCACCACTATTAAAGGCACCACAATAGCAACACCTTGTATTTGGTATGAGTAGCCCGCACCAACACCCCACACTCAACATCTTGTGCCATTGCAGGAGGTAGGGCAGTGTTCCTATGCGGTACCACCATTCCACCTAACCCATGCCTCCTTGTTGCCCTCTGTCCACTTACCCTGCCCTAAAATGAAGAAGAGATAATGGTAATATGAAGCGATAGATGCAACTGTTTTAATAGTTAGTGTGGGAAGTAGCTATATGAAGAAAAAAATCTTAAACGTCTGAATGAATGATGCTTGCAATATTACTTTGGGTATCTTGATTCCTCTCACCAATAGTATCGGTCTTTACCCATGGCATTATAGCCTAGTGGTATCTTGGTGGTGGGATAAGTCTTATGACCATTAGGACATGAGTTCGATTCCCACAAAGGGGGTTTTTCCCAGATTTATTGGGTTTCCTCCTGAATTGGTGTATAGGCATTATTGTCTAGTGGAGATGGATATGATCGGGTGGTTCTGCTGGTGGCACGATGATACTCCAGTGGTCCGTCAGTGATCCAAATTTGCCGTTCAAAAAAAAAAAACATATTATCGGTCTTTATCTTGATTCTATATTAAACAAGAGTTTTTTATATTATTTGATATCATTTTATTGGATTTTAATATGATATTAGCGATGAAGTATTCATTTAGTGGTAAATTTTAATTATTCATCATCAAATAATTTTCTTGGTATTATGTTATTAAAAGCATCTACAACCTAAGGGTCGCAGACAGCGATGTGGATATCACGTGAGGAGAGAGGCCAAGGACTTTGCCGGTTACGAAGGCAAAAGTACTTACAAACCTTCGAAGGAATGAGGGGTTTATGTGAGAGGGTCGGAGAGGATAACAATGTCAATGAAGGGTTTTTGGCTTCCTAAGATTTTGATCAGAATAAAATTGGCATGAAGATTCTTGACCTTTGACTTATTGCATATTGTTGATGCAACAAATACAAGACCAACGGTGGTAGCTGGACTGGCTAGGCAAAATGGTTGAAGGGTTCAACCTTGCCTAACGCAGGTCGTGGGGTCCCCCCACGTTTGAGAGACGTGGAAGGAGGTTTACTAGTTTATTGTTGTTCTTTGCTATGGATCCTCCTCTGAATCGTACTCAGATTCGGAAGTGGCAGCAAAGGGAATGTGTGTGTTGGATGTGAAAGGGAATGACTTGTGTGAAACAAGCATTCGATGTGAATGACCAGAGATTAGAGAATCAGAGCTGGTCAGGAGATGTTTTCTGAAGTAAATGAAGTGTCAATTTATAAGAGAAGACATCTCCCAAAGTGGAATGTATTAGACTAGTAACCTTGCTTGCAGTGGAGGGTTTCCCCTTTCGGGGGTTGAAGGCTTTTGACCCCCGGATAATAGTGTGCATTGTGCAGACCTGCTTTGCTTTTGCGGCTGCGGGTTGGTGAAGCGATCTCCAGATGTGACCGGCCACTGTTTCCGCATTGCTTTTCCCAACTCACAGCTTTTCAACCGTTGAACCGTTTAACCTTTTGAGCGTTTACATATTTAATCATTTTATTTAGTCTTGAGCTACCCCCGTCATCAGCCCCCCAAGTCAGAGGTTTTTGGGTGATGAGCTCAAGGACTTCTGACTTTTATGTGCGTTTTTTATTTGCCTAAAGGTTTCAAGGGTTCGTTGCTTGAAGGCTTGAAAGGTTGAAGGCAGTTAATATTTTGAATTTGAATTTTAAATAACTGACAATTGATTTGATTGATGTATGGCAGTTGATAGGGTGGCGGTTTTGCAGAATTTACTGTTTGCCATTATTACCCCTATTGTGGGTTTAGATTTGTTTTATATTTCCAAAACTTATCCATTTGCTTCATAATTCTTTCCAAGTTTCTGCCATTTCTCTCCTTCTCTAAGGTTAGTTCCGGTTTCCTTTTCATCTTGCATTCTTCATTTTCCGTTTTCAAAAATGGGTGCTCGTAAGGACTTAGCAAAATCTTTTTCCCGGTTAACACAAGAGGAGGTAGATTTATTTTGTATGGAATATGGTATCGATAGAAAGTTTAACCCAACTGCTCCTGCTTGTGATGTTCCTGTTGATAAACCGACCTCTGGTTCGATTGCCCTTTATTGTAGTCATTTTGAGTTCTCAAATCTTCGTTATCCCTTTTCGTTTTTTGTTTTGAACTTGTTGGAGTATTATCGGGTTTCTTTTGGGCAAGTTCATCCAAAGGGGATGGCTAGGGTTTTACATTTTGAGGTTTTGTGTCGTGCTCTTGGGTATGATCCTTCCCTTTTACTCTTTCGCCGGTTTTTTCGTTTGGCTAAGAATGGCGATTGGTTTACTTTTGAAACATCCAAAGTTGATACCTGCCTTATTTCGTCGATGGTTACTACGCTTGGGGCTTGGAAGGATCGCTTTTTCTGGGTTTCCGATGCTATTCTCCCATTTAAAATGGTGTGGAGGAATCCGGATGCCGTTCTCAATGATCCGGAACCTTCCGAGTCTGAATTGAATGATGTTTTTCTCCAAGCCATCCGGGGGTGCCCTTCGAGGGTTCGTCCCTTTCCTGAACCCTTACTAGTTCTATTAGGGGTTAGTAAAATTTGGGGGAATGTTGATCGGGATCCGGTTCTTATGAGGAGTGGCATGGGTATGCATTTTCCTTTTTTGCCTTCTTTATGCTTTTCTTAACTTATGACTTATATGTTGTTTGCTTTTTGCAGTCATGTCTGCTTTGGATTTTATTAAGAGCGACGATACTTCTGATGTTGTTTTTGAGGATGCTCCATCTGTTCTTGGTGAGAATGTTGTGGTTAGAACTGCTGATCAAAGGTTTGAGGGCTCAGGTTACGTTAGTGCTGCTACTGCCAAGGGTTTTTCTAAGTCGAATGTTCCTAAGTCTTCAACCCGCCGATCTTCTCGTCGGTTGTTGAAGGCTAATCCTCAATCCACTTCTACTGAACCAGTGGTCTTGAGTGATGATATTGAAGTTTCGGAAGATCAAGGTGTTGAAGCAGGTGCTGAGAAGGATAAAGAATTGGTTGTTCATGGTAAAAAGGTTTCAGGCAAGAAGGTTGTTGCCACTCCTGTTCAGGAGTCTTCGAGCAGGGACGTTGAAGGGTTGGATCCGGAAGGGATTTATGTGCCTACTTGGTCGGTGAAGAATGATGACAGTTTCAAAGATGCTGCTGTTTGTGAGGATGCTCTGAGTCACATTGCTCCTCCCTCAGTGCACGAGACTATTGCTGGAATGGATGATGACCTGATGTTGTCCCGTATGATTTTGAGTACTTGCAACCTTGCTGCCATGCTTCCTCAAGGCATTGCCCGTTTTCGTCAAAGAATGCAGGAATATGAAGAATTCTCCAAGAAGAAGGATAAAATGAAATCCTCCATGGCTGGGATGAAAAAGGAGATAGCTGGTTTTGCCGAGAAGGAAGCAGCATGGGAGAAGAAGGTTAGTGATCTGAAAAAGATGCATGAGATTGAGATGGGTGATTTGAAAAAGAGCTTCGAGGCTGATAGGTTGAAACTTAGGGCTGACCGGGAAGCTTTGTTTGTTCAGCAACAGGCTTTTGGTAAGGAGAAAGAGAGGTTGAAGGCTTCAGTTGCTCAGGCTACTGTGGATAACCAATGGCTCATAGAGCAGGGTTTTCACCAAGTGGTTACTTATCTATTGCACTCTAAAGAGTTTAACTCTGCTCTTGGTGACGTTTACACTAAGCTTCTTAACCTGGGGAAACACCAAGGCCTCATTGCTGGGTATAAACTTCATGAATCCGGCCATCCTTTGGAGAAGTCACCTCTGTTTCGCCCCGAGGCTTCTGATGTTTTTAAAGGCTCCGTTGAGCAAATGGAGAAGTTGACCTATCCTTACATCCATCAGGTTTCCACTTGTTTTGGTAAGCCTCTTGCTGTGTTGCAGGACTTGAAACCGGAGGGCCTAAATGAGAAGGTCTGTGCTGAGATTTTGGGCTCTCTTTCAAGGAAGAGATCCTATTCGGGGGATAGTGATGATACCCTTTCAGGTCAGCCGGATGTTCCCAAGGATGCGAGTTTGGAGGCTTCGGCGGTTGGTGGTGATGGAGGTGTGAAGACTAAAAAGTTGAAGAAAACAAAGAAGGCCAAGGGCGAAGGTTCTGGAGTTTCCAAATCTGTTGATGCTTGATTCGTAGCTTTCTTAGCACTGAAAACAATTTATGTTTTGTAATGTTAACTTGAACAATATTAGGTTATTAGGAACCCTTAAGGTTCCTGTTGGCTGTGTTTTAAGGCCTTTGTGGCCGCTGGAACAGTAGTTTAAGCTTGCAAGTTATTAGGACTTGCTCTAACTTATTGAAAGTCTTTTTGGGGCTTTCTTTTATATGATGTTATGTTTTAACTATTTTCCTTGTATTATGGTTTTATGCTTGTGCCTTTTTGGACAAGGCAGTTCATTTGGCTTTTAACCGTCCAAGCCTTTTGGCTGTCTGTTAATAGGTTGAAGCCTTTAAGGTTTCGAGATATTGCCCGGGTGGCTTGAAGCCTTGAAGGCTTCTTAGTTTTGCGTCCTGGCTTGGTTTGTACCTTTGTGATTTTTGTCCAATTGACTTTGTTCTTTTTGGATTTGCTTTGTTCTTTTGTAACTTTGTCTTTGTCGAGTTTGTGCTGCCCTTATGTTTTTTATACCTAAAAGGGTTCAGTGCTGCAGACACTTAGCCTTGGCATTTTTAACAAGAAGAGATGGCACCTATCCTTTTAATTATTTCTTTTGGTTTTTTAGCCTTTTTTGTAGACTATATTTCTAAGGCTTAGGGAACATTTGGTGTAGGCTGCTCATACCCGTCTATGAGACAATTTTATTTTTTCTTAACAAGTCTCATGGAGTTGTATTGATTTAGGAACTTACCCCTTACATAGGCTCATTCAACCCTTGAACCTATTGAGCGATGTGGCCTGGGAGCTCATCCCCTTACATGGCCCTTGCCATGGAGTTTTTTGCTAGGTTCTCAACCTGATTTTGGGATAGAAAGACAAGTTTGATAAAAACAACTTCATTCATTAAAGCAATACTTGCTTTTTACAAAAGGTATTCATAATCCTGCTTGAAATACATTTTTGATACAAACCAGACTTTCCCGTTTAAACATTGAACCTTTTCAGGGTTTTGCCGTTCCAATGCCTTGGAAGCTTTTTGCCTTCTGAATCAGCCAGCTTGTAAGATCCGCCTTTGTGTGCTTCAAGGATGGTGTATGGGCCTTCCCATTTTGGGCCAAGCTTTCCTTGGTTTTCTTTTTTGCTGGCTTCGTTGTTTCTGAGGACCAGGTCCCCTGGCTTGAAACGTTCGTTCTTGACTTTTTTGTTGTAGTAGGCTTCCATCTGTTGTTTGTATTTGGCCTCTTGAATTGCGGCTTGATCTCTTGCTTCCTCTAGGAGTTGTAAATTCAACATGGTCTCTTTTTGGTTTGTTTCGGGATCCATGTTGACAATTCTTTGGGTTACAACTCCTATCTCGGCAGGGATCACAGCTTCGGATCCAAATACCAAGCTGTACGGTGTTTTCTTATGGCTTGTTTTTTCGGTTGTTCTAATTGCCCATAGGACACTAGGCAATTCTTCAAGCCAATTGCTTTCATATCTTCCCAATCTTGTCTTGATGCCTTCTACTATGCTTCTATTTGTTCTTTCAACCTGACCGTTTGATTGCGGATAAGCCACTGAGCTAAAAACCTGATTGATTTTGTATTCCTTGCACCAAATGCTGAAAGGCTTCTCAGCAAATTGTCTTCCGTTGTCGGTGACAAGTACTCCCGGCAATCCATAACGGCAAATGATGTTCTCCCAGACAAAGTCGATGACTTGCTTTCCTGTGATCTTAGCAAGTGGTTTGACCTCGGGCCACTTAGTGAAGTAATCTACTGCCACCAGTAAGAATTTCACTCCCCCTTTGCTTGGGGGAAATGGACCAACAATGTCCATTCCCCATTTATGGAATGGCCATGCCGAGGTTATCGGAACTAAATCATGCTTGGGACTTTTTGGGATCGGTGCATGGATCTGGCAAGCATCACATTTCTTCAACTCTTCGGCTGTATCGCGATGCATTGAAGGCCAAAAATATCCGAGGTTCATGAGCTTTGCAACTACCGACCTAGCTCCAAAGTGAGCTCCGCATACACCTTCATGAATTTCCTTGATCAAATATTTACTTTGCTCGGGACCGACACATCTTAGCAAGGGAGCAAGGTAACCCTTTTTGTAAAGGGTTTCTCCTTGTAGTATGTATTGCCTTGCCTTGATTTCAACCCTTTTGGCTTCCACTTGATCATTGGGTAATTCACCATTTTTGAGGAACTTTCTTATGGGAGTCATCCAGTTTGGTTCTTCTTCGGTAACCACGTCTTGAACCTCCAATTCATTAATGGATGGGGCCTTCAACACTTCTACCAGTACCTTCTTGGTGAGGTGGGCAAAAGTGAGGGATGCAAGCTTACTTAGGGCATCGGCCTTTTTGTTTTGAGATCTTGGGATCTGTTTGATGTTGCACGCTTGGAAGGTACTCATCAGTTCCTTGGATTTTTCTCTGTATTTTTTCATCTTGGGCTCTTTAGCTATGTAGCTGTCATTCACTTGGCTTGAGACCAGCAACGAATCCGTGAACACTTCAAGCTTTTCAACCTTCATTTCTTTGGCCAGCCTTAGGCCGGCTATTAGTGCTTCGTATTCAGCCTCATTATTGGTGGTCTGAAAATCAAAACGGAGAGCATATGTGAATTCCAAACCTTCTGGGTTGATTAAAATTAACCCGGCCCCTGACCCTTCAACGCTTGAAGCCCCATCAGTAAAAAGCTTCCAGGCTTCAGGGTTGGAAGGTTCAGTGGTGGTAGTGTTTACTTCAGTGGTTGTTTGGTTTTGGACTTCCACAATGAAGTCGGCCAAGACTTGGGCCTTGATAGCTTTTCTTGGGACATAGGTGATGTTATGTTCACCCAGTTCTATGGCCCATTTGGCTAGTCGCCCCGAGTTTTCAGGTTTTTCAAGCACACTCTTAATAGGTTGGTCGGTGACCACTTGTATGGGGTGTGCTTGGAAATACCTTCGAAGCCTTCTAGCTGTTTGAACTAAGGCTAAGGCAAGTTTTTCAAGGGGAGGGTATTTCGTTTCAGCTAATTTTAAAGTTTTGCTGAAAAAATAAACGGGTACCTGGGCCTTGTCTCGCTCAATGGTGAGGACTGCACTGATGGCCTCGTCCGTGATTGAGAGGTACACCGATATTAACTCCCCGGTTTTTGGTGCCGCAATGTCTGGTAGGGAAGCTAGATGTTGCTTCATCTGGTTGAAAGCTTCTTCAGTCCATTTGAAATCCTTCTTATCTGAGCAGTTCTTGAGCGTTTTGTAGAAGGGCAGAGATCTTTCGGCTAACTTTGAGGTAAAACGCTTCAAGGCTGCAAGCTTCCCGTTCAAACTTTCAACCTCCTTTTTGGTCTTTGGTGGCTTGGTTTCAAGGACGGCTTTCACTTTGTTAGGGTTGGCTTTGATGCTTTGTTTTCCAACAATGTGGCCCAAGAATTTTCCTTCCTCGAATCCAAATGAACACTTTTCCGGATTAAGCTTCATGTTAACCTTTCTGAGGTTTTTGAAAGTTTCTTGAATATCATCGAGCATTTGATATTCCGTCTTGCTTTTAATAACCAAGTCGTCGACATATGCCTCCATGTTTTTGCCAATTTGGCTTTCGAAGGCTTTGTCAACGAGCCGTTGATAGGTTGCTCCTGCATTTTTGAGGCCGAAAGGCATCTTTTGATAGAAAAAGATCCCTTTGTCCGTGTGAAAGGCCGTCTTTTCCTCATCCTCTTTTTTCATGAGGATTTGGTGATAGCCTTTGTATGCATCAAGAAAGCATTTGAACGAGTAGCCTGTGAGGGAGTCAACTTTGAGATCAATTTCTGGTAGTGGATAGCAATCCTTAGGACAAGCTTTGTTAAGATCCTTAAAGTCTATGCACATCCTCCAAGAGTTGTCTGGTTTCTTGACCATAACCGGGTTTGCAACCCATGACTGGTACTTGACTTCTCGGAGAATACCGGCTGACACAAGCTTTTCAACCTCTTGGCAGGCTGCCAGACTTCTCTCAGGTGCCAAGCTTCTTTTCTTCTGGACCACAGGCTTGACCTCCGGTGGTATTCTCAACTCATGCTCAGCAATGTCCCGGGGGATCCCGGTCATATCTTCAGGACACCAAGCGAATACATCGCTGTAGTGTGTTAGCAATTTTTCAAGGTATGAAAGGGTCTCTTGAGAAAGGTCTGGGTTGACCCTTATTCTTTGTTCAGGGTATTTAGGGTTTATGACCAACCTTTGCCTGTCTTCTTCACTGTTTGAACTTTCACCTTCAACCATGTAGGCTTCCTGAGAGGGTTGAAGGGTTGCTATGCCCCTTTCGGTGGGAAATTTGACTGTGCCATGGCCAACAGACACGGCTATGTGAAATGCACACTGTCCTGGTCTTCCGATGATCACATCATAGCTTGAGGGGATGTTGATAACCACAAAGGTGAGTGGTTGGGTTCTTTCTTTTAAACCTTCACTGAAACGAACATTAAGTGTCAGTTGCCCTAAAGGCTTGAGGGGTATGTCAGGGATACCTTTTATAGAGGTTCCAGAGGGTTGAAGCCTTGAACGTTCTTCATTGCTCAATCGGTTGAAGAATTTTTCGAACATGATTTCAGTGGCTGCCCCCGTGTCTATGTATGCCTTGCATGTTTGCAACGTTCCCACGGTAGCTTCTACCACGAGAGGGCTAGAGAGAGGGTCTTTCTCCGTAGGGGGGAAACAGACACACTGAAGCTCCCAAGCTTCCAACCTCTGCCTCTTGTGAGGAACCTTTCCATCGAAATCTACCATATTGACTTCCTTACCCTTTCCCTCAGCCATTTTGTCCCGGACTCCCTTTACCAAATGAGCGAGTTCTCCGGACTTAACAGCCTCTTCTATTCTTTTCTTGAGTTGGAAGCAATCATTGGTGTGGTGACCTTTTTCTTCATGAAACTCACAGTATTGGGTGGAGTTCTCGTTTTTCCTGCTTTTGGGGAGAGGTCTAGGAGGCCGAAAGTTTTGTTTAACTTCTTCTGTTGCAACGATTTCTTGAGGGGTCTTTGTGAGGGGTGTGAAACTTATGCCTTTTTCCCTGCTTAAAAGGTTCCGTCCTTCAGATCTTCGAGGGTCTGAACCCTTTGACCGCCTGTCATAGGAGTTGAAGTTCCCTCTTTTTCTGGCTGGACTGTTGCTTCTCCAGCCGGACCCTCTTTTTCTTTGTCCCTTAATGTCTACTGCCTCCTCTCCCCGGATGTGGGCTTCAGCCCTTTCAAGAGCCTCTTCTAAGGTCTTGGGTAGAGATTTGTTGAAATCCCTTGTAAGGTACTTAGAGGTGATGGCATTCATGAAGTCAGCCACCCTCATTTTTTCATCGGCCCCTACATAAGTCAGACCTTCCTTCTTGTATCGTTCAATGAAAGCACGGAGACTTTCATCATCACGTTGTTTTATCTGAAAGATCACCGTTGCGTCTTTGACATATCGCCTTTGTTGGGAGAAATTGGCCAGGAAACCCTTGCTGAGATCGTCAAAGCTTCGAACGCTTTGAGCAGGTAAATCGTTGAACCAGATCCTGGCGGATCCAACAAGAGTTTGCATGAACATTAGGCAACACTCAGCGTTGGACCATTTCTCTATCCGAGCTGCACCGGTGAAGATCTGAAGATGGTCCTCAGGATCTTCAGTCCCATCATATGTCCTGATGTGGGCTGGCATTTTGATCTTTGACTGGAAATCATAATCGGCTATCTGCCTTGAAAAGCAGGAAAGGTTACTGGGCTTGTATGGTTTAGCCAAGTCTTCTTCAGTCCTTGCATCCACATTACTGCTATTGCCGTTGTTTCCCTGAGTGGCAAGCACTTGATTGATGAAGTGTTGCCATGGGAAGTTGGCCATCATCTGGGTCATCATGTTGGGCATGGGGTTGAAGCCTTGAAGGCTTCCTGGGCCAGCGGAGCAGTTTATCCCGAGGGGAGCACTCATAACAGCACTTCGTGCTAAGGGGAGCACGGACAGAGCTTGCTCCCATGTAGTTGTAGTAGATGCTGGATAGCTTGTCACTGGGGATTGTAGGAGCTGGTCAAGAGTTAGCTCATGTCCCAAAGGAGCACCACTAGTAATTGGTTGGGAAGAGAAGATAGGATGCACCGTAGGATTTGTCATAGTGGACAGATAAGGGTGAGGGTTTGAAAGGTTACTGGGACCAGCCTCACTTCTTGTTGCAAAAAGAGGGGGAGGTGGCCCAGGGGACAATGTTGGTTCAGGTTCATCATAGTCTAAACGAATCCTCACTCCCTTTTCTCTTTCTTTATTCACGTGCTGGTTGAGAAGGGACCTTAGCACAAGGAAATTGCTGGCAACCCCTTCAGGGGTGAGTTCAACACATGATGGGGCATCGGAGACACCGATATTGGGAGATGGAACTCCGGATCTGGACGGAGTTGGTGTGTTGAAGTTGAGGAACTCGGGTGTGCTCCTCGGAGTTGAGAAAGAAGTTGGTATAGCCACGTGAGCTTGGCTACTACCCGGAGTGGAAGCGTTTGGAATCTGATTTACTTCTTCCGGGGATCCACTTTCAGACATGGTGATTTTAAGTGAATAGAGCTACACTACTAGGTCTTTTTTTGAGAAGAAATAGCGGCGTAGCCCCACGGTGGGCGCCAACTTGTTGATGCAACAAATACAAGACCAACGGTGGTAGCTGGACTGGCTAGGCAAAATGGTTGAAGGGTTCAACCTTGCCTAACGCAGGTCGTGGGGTCCCCCCACGTTTGCGAGACGTGGAAGGAGGTTTACTAGTTTATTGTTGTTCTTTGCTATGGATCCTCCTCTGAATCGTACTCAGATTCGGAAGTGGCAGCAAAGGGAATGTGTGTGTTGGATGTGAAAGGGAATGACTTGTGTGAAACAAGCATTCGATGTGAATGACCAGAGATTAGAGAATCAGAGCTGGTCAGGAGATGTTTTCTGAAGTAAATGAAGTGTCAATTTATAAGAGAAGACATCTCCCAAAGTGGAATGTATTAGACTAGTAACCTTGCTTGCAGTGGAGGGTTTCCCCTTTCGGGGGTTGAAGGCTTTTGACCCCCGGATAATAGTGTGCATTGTGCAGACCTGCTTTGCTTTTGCGGCTGCGGGTTGGTGAAGCGATCTCCAGATGTGACCGGCCACTGTTTCCGCATTGCTTTTCCCAACTCACAGCTTTTCAACCGTTGAACCGTTTAACCTTTTGAGCGTTTACATATTTAATCATTTTATTTAGTCTTGAGCTACCCCCGTCATCACATATGCTCTAGGTATTTATCACTAAGGGTGGACGGGGTGGGGGTCAGGGAAGGGCCGGTGAAGCCCGGCACCGTCCAGGAACACCGCACCTGGATCTGACTTCCATTTTTACACCGAAAAATGGGGAATTGCTTGCCATCGAAACGTGGGGAAGTGGTTAGGAGGTTGACTTGAATATTTTAAACGGTAATATTACTGTTGGTAAAAAAAATCAAAAAAAATTTGAACCCTTCAATTACCAACCTCATTTCTATCATTTTACTACACAAAACTTTCTTATTTCTCACCAAAACCCTCTTATTTATCTCAAATGGCAAGAAAACCAGGGACCGAAGAAGAGATTGTTTTGGCTACATCTTGGGTGGCAACCCATAACGAAACGCCTCCTAGTGCAACAACTTCGTTTTGGAACATAGTTTTCCAACAGTTTCGTCTGTATATGGGTGAGACCAACCACGATGAGTATCAACTTTATTCATGTTTCAGGGATAATCGTCATAGAAGTGCAAGATTTCATTCGTTCTTCAACGATGTGGAAAATGCCAAGGGTGAGCTAACGGAAGATGACGTGATTCAAGTGGCCCTCGTGGAATACAAACATATCTACGACCATGACTTTAAACATGTTTCGGCATGGTAAATTTCAAGGATGTTTGTTTAATTATGTATTCTCCATTTATTTATGTTTAATTGTGTTTTTTTACATTTTAGAAGTGTGTAATTTTTATTTTATAATTAATGTTTAATTTGAATTATGTAATGTTTATTTTAAATTATTGTTTTATTTTAACTAAGTTTGTTTTTATTTTAATTTAATTAAACGAAAATATTTTTGTTTTGGGGAAAACTCTGGGACGACATCGCATAATCTAGGGAAACTTGGAAAAGGCTGATGTGGCGCTAATATATCATACGGGGAAATATGAGAAAACAGTACAACACCCTCCAACGCTAATTCCTAGTATTTGTTTTTTAAAAGTTAAAACTTGTATAAACAGAACCAACGAACCATTCCAATGGCCCCCAACCAAGGGGGAGTAAAAACCCAACAACAAAGCAACACACAAATTACATCAATTCGAATATACACCAATTCAACCATTGAATCGACTTGACCTTTGATCAATTTAAACCATAGATATCGAGCACCTTCGTGTCTTTGATTAACTCATCTATCCTGGTCTTCTTGCTCGAATTTACACCACCTCAACTAATGATAATTTGTGGCTATCCAAAATCCATTGGTAACTCTCATACAAAAAAAGCCCCTTGCATGATTTTTTTGTACTATGTGCCAGTAATTATGCATTAGTGACTAAAAGTTTGTCAGTGTGATCCTTCTTTGGTAAATATATTCTTGATCACTTTTTGTTCTTTTTAAGAATCCAAATCTACTTGGGTCATCTCCGGTGGGTACTCTATAATGGAACTTTATTCTAAATAAGTAAATATAGAGATTTGGACTAATTTTTGTAAAGAATTTCACCAACGTTTCCTTTAAATACAAAGGACTCAATGATATTTTTGTAAGATTACAATATTCATTCTTTTAATGCATTAATCTGTCTTTTCTTCCCATTATTTAATATTTTTATCCCTTGGTATTATATAAAATAACCTAGGCCAATATATAATATTTTATTAATTAAATAGTCTGCTTAATTTGAATTATTGTATAAAGTTTAATTAAGTTGGCATACAAATATTATAGAGTTAGGAGTCTTTGGAATTGGTGGTTAAGATGAAATTATTCTAAACATATGATACATAGTAAATGATTTTCCGTATATTTGATTTACTGTAAAATATATATATTAGAGCATTCACAACAGATCATCTATGTTTATGTGAGTGTAGCCTTTATATTTTTTAGAGTGGCTGTAAATGAATGCGAGTGAAGGAGAGCGAAAAGGTAAATTTGGAGTAAGATGCTCTTCATCTCTATATTTTTTTGAAGTGGTTGAGTGGATGAAAAGAGATAAGATAATGATAAAAGTATAAAAAAATATTAATTAATTGAGAAAGAGAGAGAAGAAATAGTGTGTTTTAGTGTAAATATAGACATGAAGTAAAAGAATTGATTGTAAATGCTCTTATTGAGATATTTGTCTTTTATGTACATTTAGGGACGAAAAGAAAAGTTATTAGATTAGGGGTTGAGTTATAATACAAAAGATTTAAAAATAAGAAGGGTAAGAAGGCACCAGAGAGTGACAAGTGTCCTATGAGTAATTAAATGGAAAGGGTAATTTTGTCTACAAGAGGAAAGATAATATGCACATGCAAGTCACATGCTATTTCCCCCCTAACTTTTAAACGTCCATAACTTTTTTATACATTATTTGTTTTTAAAAAAAAATTATACCATAAAATCGAGCGTTTTTTTATCTTTAATATGAGTACCATATTGTTATATTTTTCAAAAAAATTTCAAAAACCCAGTTGCATATTACACAATGGACGTGATGTAAAACAAAATGTAAATTAGATTAAAAGCACAATCAATGACAACAG
>JARYGA010005281.1:0-22500 GCA_030545235.1 Helianthus tuberosus | reverse complement strand
ACAAATTTTTTTTTACATTTTTTATATAAAAAAATCGCTACTTTTCGAAGTAAAAAAAAAAAAAAAATTGGGGGGGGGGGTAGGTTTTTTTAGGTTTTTTGGGGGTTTTATATTTTAGCATTTAGCTTGGGGGGGGGGGGGGGGGTTAGGTTTTTTTAGCTATTTTAGGTTGTGTTTATATTGGTTCTCGCGGTTCTCGCAATAAGGGTGGTTCTCGCATGAACCTTACCCTATATATATATATATATATATAGATAGAAAAAGTGTATCTTATATTTTGCCTTAACGTACAAAGCGTACACAATGACAAATTTGCATGTTATATCAAAGGTCGCATGTTGTAAAAATTTGAAGATCGCATGTTCAAAAGAAAAAAACAAATCGCATGTTTATAAAAAAATAACAATTTCGCATGCTAATAAAAAAATCGCATGTTGGTTAAAAAAAACAAACTCGCATGTTATAAAGTTTTCTTTCGCACGTTGATACTGAATCTCGTACGTTTCGTACGTTAAGACATTTTGTACAATAACCATAATCGGCCTCTATATATATAATTTTTTTTATATTTTATACTAAAGATATTTTGGCAGATTAAAAACTATTGACAACCACCACCAACTAAAAGCCGTACAATTCATAAATATTCATAAATGATTAGCCCTCCTTCCCCTTCTCTTACATATAACCACACACCCACCGCCAGCTAACAACAAGCACACATCCATGGCTCTCTCCCGGTCCATCACAACCTCCTGAACCTACTACCATCCCCATTTTTGTGGACTGTTAATTCTTTTCAAACGGTGCGTTGGCGGTTACTTTGTAGACTCACAACTCAAGTTGCTTTTTGTTTTATTATATAATATAATTCCATGCGTCGGTGATTTTGAGTTTTTTTCTTTTGGTCGAGAAAGTCAACGGCTGCTTGTCTTCTGATTTCTAATTTGTGGCATTGAATGTGCTATTTCATCATTCATTCAAGATATGCTAACTACTATTGTAATTTTTTTTTAATTTCCCTCTTAGTCAACAACTAATGAAATAAAAAGATTGTAATATAACAATACTTATAATATAACTCATATACATCGCAGAAGAAACAACATTCACCATGGCAAGAGGAGGCGATAATGAAGACTACCATACCAACCGGTTTTCCTCATCAATTCACAGGAAACCTGGTAAATTCTTAACTCATTTTCAAAATGGTCAAAATCTGTAGCTTCTTTTCTTATCAGCTTTTTTTTCCTTTTAAGAAGAGTGTTTTTATACCTAAATACCACGTAACCTTGTGATTGTCAGGATTTAAACCCACACCATTGTTTGTAGATGGCAAGTCCCATACAACTAAAGCACTAGGTCATAGGTTCTTATCACTAGTTAAATCTTAGGCTATGTGTTAGACCACATGGCGTGGAGAGGCTTGAAGAATGAGCGTTATTCAACATGTAGACGTCACGTCATCGCGCGTCAGAATAGGGGTGTGGTGATAAAAGGGGGTGTGTGAGAAATGGTGTGGAAGAGAAGCGTTATTTGACACATGACACATTTTTTTATTATTATTTTTATTTAATAATTATATATTACGTATTAATTTTTATAAAAAAGCATTATTAATAGTATAATAATTATCAATCATAAAAACACTAACGAAATTAAAAAAAAAAAAAAAAAGATTACATAATTTAAACTTAAAAAACGAAACATAAAAACATAATCTAAAATAACTTAAACTAGCTACGATATTTATCCATGATTTCTTCTTTAAGTTTCATGTACGTTTCCCGCTCTTCGCCTTCAAGATGATCGATCTTCATAGCGAGTATTTTCATATCCGTTCGCTTTTTCTTTTTTGAGTGCTTCTTTCTTGTTGGATGTTGTTGAACATGTGAATTTCTTCTTGGATGCCGGTAGAGGTGTACAAAAAAAACCGGTTTTAGAACCGCAACCGAAAAAAAACCGAAACCAGTTTTTTTACCGGTTTTAGAACAGAACCGGCGGTTGTAGACCGGTTAGGGATCTTAATCTTCGAAACTGGTTTTAAAACCGGTAAAAAACCGTTTTTTTTTTTGTTTTTTTTTTTTTGCATAAACCGGTTGAAAACCAATTGTTTAAAAAAGCTAAACAAAATGATTTTAAAAGGAAGGGTATAAAATGAATCGTTTAAAAAAACTTTATAAGACAAACAACTTTAAAAAGAACAATTTTAATAAACAACCGGTTTAAAAATAAATAATTTTAAAAACGATAGACGGTTTAAAAAATGTTACAAAACAAATGATTTTAAAAACGATGTTTATAAAAAACAAACGCTTAATGAAAATACATATTTATTTTGTATATATAAAACATATTTTGTTAAATAATAATTGTAACAAAAACGAAATAATAAAAAAACTTGAGTAATTGTATTAATAATCTCTTAAATATTAAAAAAACTTTGTAATTATCAAAAAACAGCCCCTAAGGTATATAATTACCTAATTATCCTTGCACTTAACTGTAAAAAGTAACAAAGTTAGTGTCAGAGGCCAAAACCGTTATAAAATGCAACCTCGGGGTCTGATATGTTAAAAGATTCATTTTTTGGGCTGAAAGGATTAAACTAGCTAAAACACAGGGGCCAAAACAGTAATTACTCATATCAATCATTGCAACTTGTAAAAAGCAAAGCAACATTATACAATATCAATAATTGATATGCATTAAAAACTGGAATTACACTGAAATAGCTGAAGTTTTGTATCACCAAGGAACACGCAGCTGATTAGATCTACAGATACCCTTTCCCATTTCCTCTTTTAAGTCCGGGTAAGTGCTAAAATCATTAGGTCCATGCGTTTGTGTTTTGGTCGAGAAAGTCAACGGCTGCTTGTCTTCTGGTTTCTAATTTGTGGCATTGAATGTGCTATTTCATCATTTTTTTTTTTTTTTTTTTTGAACGGCAAATTTGGATCACTGACGGACCACTGGAGTATCATCGTGTCACCAGAGGAACCACCCGATCATATCCATCTCCACTAGGCATAACGCCACACCAATTCAGGAGGAAACCCAATAAACATGAGAAAACCCCCTTGTGGGAATCGAACCCAGGACCTATTGGTCCCAAAGTCTTATCCCACCACCAAGATGCCACTAGGCTATAAAGCCATGGGCGTGCTATTTCATCATTCATTCAGGATATGCTAACTACTATTGTAATTTTTTTTATTTCCCTCTTAGTCAACTACTAATGAAATAATAAAAAGATTGTAACATAACAATACCTATAATATAACTCATATACATCGCAGAAGAAACAACATTCACCATGGAAAGAGGCGGCGATTTGGAGTTTGGAGAAGTAGACTCGATTCAAAATGGTGTAGAAAATGAAGACTACCATACGAACCGCTTTTCACCATCAATTCACAGGAAACCTGGTAAGTGGTAAACCTACCTGAAGTTTTTTTTCTTGTGGCATTGAATGTGCTATTTCATCATACATTCAGGATATGATAACTGCTATTGCAATTTTTTTTTTTTGATTTCCCTCTTAGTGATCAACTAATGAAATAAAAAGATTGTAATATAGCCCTCAGCAATACTTATAATATAACTCATATACATCGCAGAAGAAAGAACATTCACTATGGAAAGAGGCGATTTGGAGTTTGGAGAAGTAGAATTGATTCAAGGTAATACCTAATTATGTAGCTTCAATTTTAATTAAAATATATTATAAAATAAATAATAAATAATAACGAGACTCTCGTTCTTTGTGGGAAATTCGACTAGTACAATACCGGTTACAAAAACTAAATAAACGAATATAAAATACAATATAATTGTACCAATCTTGATTCAAGCAAGCGTCTTTGGAAACTTCAACCGCACCTTCCAGATCGAAACTCCGTTGCAAGATAAGCAAAATTGTTGACGGTTTTGGCTGAGGCACGTGTTCAACACGCTTCACTTAAAACAGATTATGCGCCTCCTCTCAGACGGTTCTGTCTCTCAGGGTACAACAACCGGAACAGTATGTGTACTGCCGGAGATGGCTCTCTCGCCCGAGATTACACTGGGTATAGTGGTGTTTAGAAATGTTGGTGAAAAGGATGAATAAACCATATTCATTATATAATGAGATACCTCAAGACTCATTAAACCCTCTTAATTTTGACATAAACAAGATCATTAATCTTGTAATTAACAAATTAATTAATCTTGTAATAAAAAGGGTTAAACTCTAACTTAATGGATATTAAGTGGTAGTAAAAAGAAACTGCCATTCAACTTATGGCACTAGTGGAAACCGTCTAACATTAACTCTCTAGTAAGTAGACTGGTTTGACCGGTCGAACGCGCATGCAGGCGCGCCTTAGTTGAGCCTGCACTACGCTTTCGTGGAGACACACATTCTTGCGCCACGCGCTAATTGGAAGTCGTTACGCACACCAGGATGCCAGCTGGTCATGCACCTTCCAGGCCCGCGCGCCTAAGGAGCTTGCGCCATATGGAGTCGCGCGCCACACGGATGCCACTATGCATACCAGGACGTCGCCTGGTTATGCACCATCCATACTCGCGCGCCACACGGATGCCACTATGCACACTTCGCCATAGCCAATGACGTGCGCCATGCGCCTAAGGAGCTCGCGCCGCATCGACATGTGCCATGCCATGGCATCCGCCTACGCCACCCAAAGGTGCATCATAAGCGGACCCGCCATGTATCTGACCACACGCTCATGGGCAAAAATACAAAGGCGGTGTGCGAAGTTCAAAGTGCACCACATTGGGCCTATAGCCCATGTCACGCGCACATATGTGCGGGTGCGATGCACCCTTTGGTCCCCACTAGTGTTTGCCTTTAAGGAAACAATTTTACAAGGAATGCTCCTTATATACCACTTTAAGTTTTGTCATCCCACCTATATGGGACAAGGTGACAAATCTCAATCCATTTTTCTCATCTTTGTTTGTTCCAAACATACAACTTCAAGCTTCGATATCTCATTAATCTTAGCTCTATTTGGACATAGTTTGAATACAAACCCATAAATAATTATTTATACAACACATATATAAATATTATTGATGTCTATAATATTTAGTGAAAAACTTATTTTCACTAAATTTCTAACAAATTATACTACATCAAAGTATTCAAATCTGTTGATAGTCAAATTTGTATTTAGGCTAGCATGATTATCTCCTTGATTACAGGAGACCTTATTCTATTTATATGCAACATATCCTTGTGAATAATGGAATTCATTCTATGTTTTCTATATGGTATTAACCAATTAGGCGATCCACTCTCTCTCTCTTCAAAATCTTGACCCACTCTTCCTTCCCAAAATCTCCGACTTCCAGTATGGCCGGAACCACATCCGCTGCTTCTTCTTAAGTACCATTACATACTCTTTTTCATCTTCTCACCATTAAACTCTCATCCACTAATTATCTTGTTTGGAAAAATCAAGTCCTCCCTCTTTTAACCTACCTACACCTCCATGGCCATGTTGATGGAACCTCCTTACCACCATCAGATACCGTTACGATTAACGGGAAATCCTCTCCTTTTGACGAGTTTAAAACCTGGAGAGAAGATGATCAGAAAGTCATTCTCCTGTTACAAGCTACTCTTACTGAAGAAGCCATGGCAGAGGTCATTGGTCTTACGACTGCCCGTCATATTTGGATAGCCCTGAGACGGCCTATAGTCATCACTCTGTGGAACGAACTCATACTCTGCGTGATACTCTTCATCAATTGCAGAAAGGATCATCTTCTGTTGCTGAATACACAAAAAAGTTTAAATCTCTATGTGACCAATTAGCGGCTATTGGACATCCGGTTGCCGAAAGTGACAAAACTCATTGCTTCTTATGCGGCTTATGGTCTCAATTTGAGACTTTTTCTACTGCCCAACGTACCGTTAGACCGCAACCCATTTTCGAGATCTACTCTCTCTCAGGCCTCATGAGATTTTCTTGCAAGCTATTCATGGTTCATCAACTCCTCAAGCCGCTTACTTTGCTCAGCCTCAACGTGAATCTAGACGAGGCTCCTCCTCAGGGAATCATGGTCGTTATCGTGGATCCAGACGCGATCGTTCATCCAGGTCACGTCGCATGCCTCACTGTCAATTGTGTAGAAAAAAAGGCCACTATGTAAGTGCTTGTCCAAATTTAGCCACTTTTGCGCAACGTGCTTTGCCAATTGACTCCAACCTTGCTGAAGCCTTCCACGCTCAATGTCATGTGACAGAAAAATCTCCCGACTGGTGCGCAAACACCGGCGCCACAGCCCACATGACGCCCTCCCCGGATTCTCTTAATGCCTCACATGCTTATATGGGTAATGATTCGGTTGTTTTTGGTAATGGTGTTTTGCTACCGGTTACGAAAATTGGTCATACCTCTTTAAATTCTTTTTTTTGAACGACTAATTTCTTTAATCACCTATCGTCTGTGGGACTTGAACCCAAGACCTTCCCCTTCCCAACCTAAGTGTTTTTAAAGGCTTTGCCTTTGCCAATGGACCACCACCCCATTGGTACATACCTATTTAAATTCTAATCTATCAATTAAAAAATGTTCTAGTTGTTCCACACCTTACTAAAAGTCTTCTTTCTGTAAGTAGACTTACACATGATTCTCCTGTTGATGTCTTCTTCTCTAATGATTTTTTCACATTCAGGATCGCAACGCGAAAGCGGCTCTAGCAAGAGGAACATGTGAGAATGGTCTATACATTCTCTCTCAAGCACAAAAAGCTCTTGTTGCCGCCCTCTCCTCTCATCATCTTTGTGTTTCCTTTGAACGATGGCATAGTCGACTAGGCCACGTTTCATTTGATGTTATTTCTGCATTGCATAAACTTGGTTATTTTTGTGTTACTTCTTTGTTACCCAAACCGGGAATTTGTTCGTCTTGTCAATTATCTAAGGCACAACGTTTGCCATTTTCTTTGAATAATAAACGTTTTTTTGCATGCTTTAGATCTAATACATTGTGATCTTTGGGGACCCGCCCCTATTCCTTCAACGGATGGTTATTTATATTACGTTATATGTGTTGATGATTTTTCTCGGTTTACATGGTTCTATCCTCTAAAATCGAAATCGGATTTTATACTATTCTGACGGTTTTCTTACCATTTGTTCAAAATCAATTTTCATGTACCGTTAAAGTTTTTCAAAGTTATGGGGACCGAATTTACCAACAAACGGGTTCAAAAACTCTTACAACAAGGTGGTATTCAACATCGCTTGTCATGTCCTCATATTCCTTAACAAAGCGGACGTGCCGAGCGTAAACACCGACATTTAACCGAAACAGGTCTTGCCATGTTGTTCAACTCTCATGCACCGGCAAACTTATGGGTAGACGCCTTTACATCAACAACGTATATAATAAATCGTCTCCCCACGCCAGTTCTAAATAACAAATCACCTTTTGAGACCCTTTTTCACCAAACTCCTTCCTTGCGAACTTTCGAACTTTCGGTTGTCGGGTTTTTCCGTATCTTCGGGACTATGCTAAAAACAAACCCTCGCCACGAAATGCTTCATGTATTTTTATTGGCTATAGTCTGAAATACAAAGGTTATGGATGCTTAGAACCGACGTCATCCCAAGTTTACATTACTCGCCATGCTCAATTTAATGAAGATACTTTTCCCTTTAACGGTATTGTTCCACCAGTTGATGATTCTAAACTTGTATTTTCTAATTTTGATGAGAATGTTATACCTATTATATCAACAACTCCACTGCCACCTTTATTTTCACACTCAAAAACCACTAATTCTTGCCCCATTCATGTTCCAACTCCATGCACAATTTGCCCAGATACAACTCTCATGCAATATGTTGCTCACATGCATCAATCATCAAACCACATGCAATCTGTATTTACTACAACAGTTCACCATCACCTCACACTAGTCCAATTCTGCCCAATCAAAGCCACTACTCTTCGGCCTTAATTCCATCGTCAGGCCCAGTGGTTTCATCGGGCCTAGCGGGCGAATCCGAACCGCTTGCATCAACTCAAGCTCACTCTTACCAACTCGCTTCCATTCAACAATGTTCATCATCCTCTCCTCAATCGGCTCAATCCGAAACTGCACCAACACCACCCTTCTCTTCCTCGCATCCGATGACCACTCGGTCCAAATCGGGTATTTTCAAGCCGAAACACTACGCAAATTTATCGGTGTTTAACTCTACACCATTACATCATTCGCTATCTGTGGCCCATGATCCTAAAGGTTTTAACTCGGCATCAAAACATCCTAAGTGGGTGGCTGCAATGAATAAGGAAATAAAGGCCCTTCATAGCAACCGAACTTGGGAACTTGTTGAACGTCCCTTGCACTCAAATGTCGTTGGTTCAAAATGGGTCTATCGTGCGAAGCACAAAGCCGATGGTTCAGTTGATTGTTATAAAGCTCGTTTAGTTGCTCAAGGCTTCACTGAAACTCCCGGTCTTGATTATTCATTAACCTTTAGACTAGTCATCAAAGCATCAACCGTTCGGGTTGTTCTTGCACTTACTACCATTTATAATTGGCGCCTTCATCCGTTGGACGTTAATGACGCTTTCTTAAATGGTACTCTAACCGAAACGGTGTATATGGAACAACCATCGGGCTTTATAGATTAGAAATATCTGAACCATGTTTGCTATCTCAAGAAAGCACTATACGGCCTGAAACAAGCCCCTATCATCTATCTTCTTTTAGTTCTTTTTTTTACTACACTTGGTTTCCAATGTAGTAGAGCCGACACATTGCTTTTTATCTTCAAAAGAGGTTCTGTTATCATCTATCTTCTTGTTTATGTTGATGACATTATCTTGACCGGTAACAATGAGACCTTTATAAAAAAAACTTCACTTCTCGTCTTCATACCGAGTTTGCCATTAAGGATTTGGGTTCCTTGAGTTATTTTTTGGGTCTTGAAGTAACACATATCTCTTCTGGTCTATTATTGAATCAAGTAAAATACGCTTATGATATACTTGCACAAGTTGGTCTTCTTGATGCCAAACCCGTGGTAACACCTCTCACCATAACTAATGTTTTTAGCTAAAAAAGGAACATCATTCCATGATCCTACATTTTATAGATCATTGGTGGGTGCTTTACAATACTTAACAATCACACGGCCAGATCTATCCTACACGGTTAACCAAGCTAGTCAATTTCTTCAAACGCCCACAACATCTCATTTTCAGCTTGTTAAACGCATCTTAAGATATGTTACAGGCACACTTTCCTTTGGTCTCACATTTGAAAAACCAACCACCAGTAAGTTAGTTGGTTATTCGGACGCGGATTGGGCTCGTTGTGTGGAAACTAGACGCTCCACTTATGGTTATTCAATCTACTTAGGAGGTATCTTGTTTCTTGGAGTGCCAAAAAGCAACCTACAGTCTCTCGTTCTAGTTGTGAATCAGAATACCCGGCAATGGCTAACACCGCGGCTGAAATCGTTTGGTTAACACACCTCTTACGGGAGCTTCATGCATTGCCTCACGACCGTCCTACATTGCTATGTGACAACAAAAGTGCACTATTTCTAAGCCAAAATCCGGTATCACATAAACGTGCCAAGCACATAGACATTGATTATCATTTGTCTCTACACCAGGTTTATTCCAACCACGCTCCAGGTTGCCGACATCTTCACCAAAAGTCTTCCAAGGCCCCTCTTTGAACGGTTTCGTATGATGCTACGTGTGGGTCCCCCACCTGTTCGCTTGAGGGGGGGGGGGTTAATAGCTAATTATACTATATCAATGTATTCAAATCTGTTGATAGTCAAATTTGTATTTTAGGCTAGCATGATTATCTCCTAGATTACATGAGACCTTATTCTATTATATGTAACATATCCTTGTGAATAATGGAATTCATCCTACGTTTTCTACACAAGGTCTTTCTAATTTTGTATATAATGAAGCCAACCATACGAACCGGTTTTCCTCATCAATTCACAGGAAACCTGGTAAATTGTTAACTGATTTTGTGATTTTAAGAAAAGTGTTTTTACACTTAAATACCACATAAGCTTGTGATTTGTGATTGCCAGGATTTAAACCCACACCATTGTTTGTAGATGGCAAGTCCTATACAACTAAAGCACTAGGTCATAGTTTCTTATCACTAGTTAAATCTTAGGCTATGTGTTAGACCACACAGCGTGGAGAGACTTGAAGAATGAACGTTTATCGACATGTGGACGCCATGTCAGGGCGCGTCAAAATAGGGGTGTGGTGAAAAGGGGGGGGGGGTGAGGGGGGCGTGGAAGAGGGGCGTTATTCCACACGTGACACATTTATTATTATTATTTTTATTTAATAATTATATATTATGTATTAATTTTTATAAAATAGCATTATTACTAATATAATAATTATCAATCATAAAAACACTTGCAAAATTTTAAAAAGAGATTACATAATTTAAACTTAAAAAACAAACATAAAAACATAATCTAAAATAATTGAAACTAGCTAAGATATTTATCCATGATTTCTTCTTTAATTTTCATGTACGTTTCCCGCTCTTCGCCTTCAAGGTGATCGATCTTCATAGAGAGTATTTTCATATCCGTTCACTTTTGCTTTTCTTCGTGAAGGCTAAAAGCCTTTATTTTATGAGTGTTTCTTTCTTGTTGGATGTTGAACACGTGGATTTCTTCTTGGATGCCGGCCAAAGCGGGGTTTTTTTCATCACTCGTAGTGGATGATTTTTGGGCCCCTTTTTTTGACTTATCTCTTCCTAGTGGTCGTTTGGCTTCAAAATCATCGTCGCTTAAGTTGATCTCAAAATTGGTACGAGCATTCGAGCGACTAGTGGAGGAACAACTTTTGGACCTTTTGGAGGACGACTGTCCTGCTAAAGGTACTCATGCCCATTTTGGCGAGTTTTTTCGCAATGTGTCAACAATGAATAAATTTAAAGGTGACCCCTTTTTGCCTTCCGAATACAAGAACATCGCACACGTCAAAAATTCGGTGTCCGTCTCGCCACTTTTTGGGTTGTTCTTTAGATTGTTGTAGTGGCCCTTGAACGCGGTCATGGCAGTGTTTATTTCACGCCACTTAGACGAGAGACTATCATTTATCCAATATATATATCGTCCCAAAGTTTTGTGATAAAGCTCGATAATTCGGTTCCAAAAATCGTCACTATGTTGGTTGATGCCTATTAAAAAATATACTATAGATATGAAATATATTTTTTACAATAAATATAATAAAATATACCTATAACCAAATTCTCCGTAATCGAAAGCCAATCTTTCGTCAACACCAATTCTTCTTCGCTTGTCCACAGATGTACACGACGATCCTCTTTTACTTTTTCCTTGTCGCCCCGCTTTTCTTTTTATGGTTTATATATAATCATTGCTGAATCAATTTCTTCTTTTTTTTTTTGGAGAGAAATCTTCCACATTTACAACAATAGGAGTTACATAATAATTACATTTGAATGAGTAATATTGACTAGAGACATTTTAGGTTGAGACTTTGTGATGGATTGATACCCCCCGTCAATGCAAGGATGAAGGTGGTCCGTCACGAAGCATTGAACGAAACTTGTCGAACAACGGTTGTGGGAGACTTTTTGTGAAAATATCCACAACTTGTTGATCGATGGAGATGAATTTAGTGTCGAGCCGACCGGAAGTAACCAATTCACGAACAAAGTGATAATCGATATCAATGTGTTTTACATTTGTACTTGGTGGTTTGTGAATTCGGTTTCTCCATCGCTTTGAAAAACCTTAACATTTGAAGAAAATTGATTTTGAACAAAAGCTAAGAAAGTTTTAAGAATGTTAGGAAATTCCGATTTTGCTTTTAAAGGATAAAACCAAGTAAAGCGTGAATAATCATCTATGAAAATGACAAAATACCGGTATCCATCGGTGGATGTGACCGGTGCGGGTCCCCAAAGATCACAATGAATGAGGTCCAAAACATGGTTTGCACGTTTGTGGTTTTCAAGAAAAGGTAAATGTTTAGCTTTTTCCATTTCACACGAATTACATAATCCCGGTTTAGGTAACAAAGATGTAACAAAAACATGACCGCTTTTATTTAAAGTTGAAATAGTGTCAAAGGAGACATGTCTAAGACGACTATGCCATTTATTGAAAGAAACACGAAGATGCGAAGCGAAAAGAGCGGCAGCAAGAGACTTGTGACTTTGAGTGAGAACATAAAAGCCATTTTCACACGTGCCTTTAGCTAGAACTTCCGCTGTTTTTCGGTCCTGAATTTGAAAATAATTGTTAGAAAACAATACATCAACGGGAGAAACATTAGTTAATCTACTAATGGACAGTAAATTTTTTATGAGGTTAGGCACGACTAAAACATTTTGTAAAGGAAGATTGTTTTGAATATGAGTGTTACCAATATCGGTAACGGGTAAAGATTCCCCGTTCCCAAAAGTAACTCGTGTGTTACCATTTTGAGGTTTAGAATTAATTAAACCAAAGGTTGTAGGAAGCATGTGTGTGGTAGCACCTGAATCTGCAGTCCAATCCGGAGTATCAGTAGCAACATTGCATTGGGCAAGGAAAGCTTCGGCTAGATTGGCATCAAGAGATGTCGCCTTTTTGGCATAAGAGGCGAGTTGTGGGCAAGTGGTCGCACAGTGACCATCATGGCGACACAGTTGGCAATGGGGTGTTCGTTTAGTGTGTGTGGTACCACGACCACGGTTTGAGGTTGTGTTACGACCTCGGCCCCGTGACGTGGTAGGCCGATTGGTAAAAGGTTTGGGTTGATTAGCATAAAATGCGGCTTGGGGTGTTGAGGAACCATGAATTTTTTGAATAAACATCTCTTGATTTTCAGCATTTGCGAGAAGATCCCAAAATGTCGGGGCAGGGTAGATAGTTCTTTGGGATGTTGAGAAGTTTTCGAAGGTCGCACCGAGCCCACAAAGAAAGTAGTGTCGTTTGTCTTCATCGCTTACCGGGTGTCCGATAGCGGCAAGTTGGTCGGTTAACGCCTTGAACTTGCGACCAAATTCATAAACGGAAGAAGTGCCTTTTTGAATGTTGCAAAGAGAGTCTTGAAGGTTGTGAGCACGTTCAATTGAAGAATTACTGTAGGTGTCGGCAAGTGCCTTCCAAACTTGAAGAGCCGTGGTGTGACCGATAGTTTCGGCCATGGCTTCTTCAGAAAGGGTCGAATTGAGCAGCAAGAGGACCTTTTGGGCTGATTTCCAGGCTGTGTAGGCCGGATTTGGTGTTGTTTGGTCATTTGTGGTGATGGTTTGGGAGGGTGCATGGTGGGTTAGAACCGTCGATGTGGTTTAGGAGATTGAGACAAGCGAGCACCGGAGTAACTTGCTTCTCCCGTGGTAGGTAGTTATTGGAATTCAGTTCGATGTTTATGAAGTAGCTGAGGGAGTGAAGGGGAATGGCACTGAGATCGTTGGTGGTGGACATGGTGCGGTGAACGAACACGGATCAGAATGGGGACTAAAAATAATCGGAACAGGGGAAGAAATAGAATTGGAAAAAAAAGAACAGAGACAGAAGAAAGGTTTCCGGTGAAAAAAAAAGGAGAAGGAAGGATTGATTTACGGTATGGCTGATACCATGTAATCAAAGCTGAATCAATTTCTTCTTTTTTTTTTTTTTTTTGGAGAGAAATCTTCCACATTTACAACAATAGGAATTACATAATAATTACATTTGAATGAGTAATATTGACTAGAGAGATTTTAGGCTAAGACTTTGTGATGGATTGATAGTTTATTTTTTTTTCCGCATAGAGGATTCGGGTGGTGTAGGTTGAGTTTCCGGTACAGATTCGGGTGCATGTGGAGTTCGGGATAGAGGAGTGAGCGGTTGTTGTGGAAACATAAAAGGTAGGTTCGTTAAAAGTTGACCGTACGCTAGTATGCTCGGATCGGTAAAACGTTGTTGGTTCGGTTAAGACCCTTGAGGCGAAGTAGTGTTCGGTAGATCACCGAAACCGTAGGTGTTGTTCGGATCAAAGTTTCGGTTGTGTGGATGCATTATTTTTTATAAAATGAAGGTTGAGAAGGAGTTGGGTATAAGAGAGTGAGGTGAAAATGGTGAGTTTTTTTTTATATAGATGGAATGAATTATTTTTTAAATAAAAAATATTTTTTTTTTAAATAATGTCATTGGGGTCCAATGGCTAGTAGCCAAGTCCAATAACAGCATGCCATGTCAACGCCCATATATCATTAACGTCGGTTGAAATCTCAAGCCCCGTCCACAACGCCATCAACAACGCGGGGGTTGGTGTGGTGTGTGCGGCGTCGAAGGGCATAAATGCCGCACTTCCACGCCCACACCGCATGGTCTTATGCTTTCATTTTATTTCACTGCCACATCATCAAACCACTTCCATTCACCCTGTTATCGTTTCACAAGTTTTCACACCCTTTTAGACTACACGGTGTGGGAGGGGCATGAAGCGGCACATGGCAACGACTTTAGCATTGTCAAATCTCACTTTCAAGTCCCTTAAAAACGTGTGGTGAGATGGAGCGTGGAAAGGTGGCGTGGTGCGACACGTGGTATACACTTTTCAAATTAATTGACGTATATAAAAAAATAAAACAAATCTATTAAATTCTCCTATATATTAAAAGAAGAACGAAATGAACAGTGAAATATATTATAATAAAATACAGTTTAATAAGTTTGGTGTTAACCGGTACTTATATCGAAAATACCGGTTCGTTATTGGTACAGGAAGGTAAAAAACAGCACCAGTCTGGTACATAAAACGCCAAAACTCGCTACCGGATTGAGTTTGATAATCTTTTAGTTTGAGAAATTTGGTACTACTAACCAGTACCATTTGCTCATCCCTGATCACGGGTACCGTACGAACAACAACGATATCGTACAACTTTTTTTTTTTTTTTTTTGTTTCAGGGCTAGTTAAATTAGAACATTAAGTAAATAGAGAAATAACGTTAATAAATAAAAGCATTACATTAAAAAATACTGAAAATAATAAAAACGAAACAAACAAACATAAAAAATGACCAAACTAAGTACAATATTTTGCCTTTAGTTCTTCTTTATATTTCTTGTAAATTTCTATTTCTTCGTCACCAAGGTGATTGGTTTCATGGCGAGGATTTCCATATTCGCCCGCCTTTCTTTCGCCAACTCCTCATTTTTCAAATTTACTTTTTGTTCAAAAAGTTTGATAACCTTTTCTTTTTGGGTGTTCCGTGTTGTTGGATGCAATTGAACGTACTAATTTGTTCATTTAGGTCGGCTAAACCTTCTTTATAGTCAGCACCCGAACTATGTGATTTTTGCGCCCTCTTTTTTTATTTATCTCTACCAAGTGGGCATCCTCTTCAACCTCTTCGTGGCTCAAGTTTATTTCAAACTCAGTATGAGCATCCGAGCGATTAGTAGATGAATTCGTTTTCGTCCTTTTAAACGATAATTGTCCCGCTAGCGGCACTCTTGCCCATTTTGAGGAGTGCTTCGCCACATATATCCCAACAATGAATAAATTTGAACGCCGCTCCTTTTTTGCCATCCGAATAAAGACTAAACACCCGCGTCACCATATCGGCGTTAGTTTCAACGCTCTTTGGGTTGTTCTTTATGTTGTTGTAGTGACCGTTCAAGGCGGTCATAACGGTATTTATTTCATGTCACTTTGACGAGAGACTATCATACTTACTATAGTACTCTCGTTTCATTGTTTTGTGATAAAGATTGTTTATTTGATCCCAAAATTTGTCACTGTGTTGATTTGCACATATTTAAAAAAATAAATTATTAATATCCAAATAAAAAAACAATAACTTATAACCATATCTATCTTTTAACAATAAATATAAAATACAATATACTTAAAACCAAGTTCTCCGAAATAGAATTCCAAGATTGGGTTAACACCACGTCTTCATCATTTGTCCATGGATGAACAACTCGGTCCGCAAGGTTTTTTTGTTTCTCCGCCACAGTTTTCTACCTATGTTTTTTTTTTTGTGTGTGGATGGTTCAACGATATTTTGTGGGAGCGTTTCGGGTATAGATTCGGGTGTAGGGGGCGTTTGGGATATAGGAACGAGTTGTTAGGGGGAGGTTAGGCATTCGTAATTGCGACGGATAAAACATGTTTTAGTTTGCAAGAAGATGAGCATAAGCTGATGTGTCGGGTAAGTTACCTGGAACTTGAAGTGGGGAGCGATTTTGAGGCGAAGTAGTATTCGGTATTTCGCCTCGGCCATATGGGTTGTTTGGATGTGGGGATGCATATTTTAATAAAACTTGTGGAGATTTTATAAAGTTTAGAGTGGGGTAGAAGAATTTTTGGTAAAAAATGGTGGAATGGGTTGGATTTAACTAGAGAAAGTTAATTTATTTTTCAAATTTAAAAAAGTTTTTTTTTTTTTTAAATTGACCGTTCGGGGTCCAACGACTATATCCCCATCCAATAACTCGTCGCCATGTCATCATAACCAAAACCCTCACGCCGGGCAAGAACCAACCACCCCTCTCCCACGCCATGCTCTACGCCGTTGTAGGGGCGGTGTAGCAGCATGGTTGAGGCCTCCACGTCTCTTCCATGCTTGCCACACCGTGTGGTCTTAAAAAAATATTAAAGCTGAATAAGTAAAAAGAAAAAGAATGCGTTTGATTGGTTGATGGGTACGGGGCTCACAAACTCTCCCCCCTCCAACAAGCGTTCCCCATATAAAGTGACAAGCTAAGGGTGATTTGAGATGTTGGCATGTTAAATTAATGAATCCAAACATTATATATATATATATATATATATATATATATATATAGGGTAAAGTTCATGCGAGAAACACCTTTATTGCGAGAACCGCGAGAACCAATGTGAACACAACAAAATAAACCCACTACACAATCAAAAACCTAAAAAAACCTAACCCCCCTCCCCCCACCACCCGCCAAACCTAACCCCCCACTCAAGCTAAATGCTAAATTAACCATAAAGATAAACCCCCAAAAAACCCTAATAAACACACACAAAAAAATTTTAATATTTTTTTAACAAAAATTACTACTTTTAGTCAAAATTTTAATTTTTTTAATAAACGAAAAGTAGTGATTTTTGTTAAGAAAATATTAAAAAGAAAAATTTGTGTGTTTTTTAGATTTTTTTAGGTATTTTTGGTTGTGTTCACATTCGTTCCGCGGTTCTCGCAATAAAGGGTGGTTCCTAACGGATCCTTCTCCTATAAGTATATATATATAGGATCAAGATCACTCATATGATTTGTGAGAACTTAGAGAACTCGACTTTGCTGTGCGAGTTTTGCCCCCATTTTTTTCATACCCTAGATTAAAATACTACAAAGACGATCTTAAAAAATTCGAAAGGGTGTTTTTCGTCTCTTTCCGACTGCTGTAAAAGCTGATGACATAAGCATGACATCACCTTTTTTACAGCATTTAAGGCTGCCGTAAATGAAAAAAAAAATTGAAAAGTTGATTTTTTAGGTTTTTTGTATATTTTTTTTTTTTGAAATAACCTTTCGTAAGACCGAGTTCTCTAAGGTTTCACAATTCGTATAAATTTTCATTTTACCCTAACCATATATATATATAGGAATGAGATCAAGAGAAAACGATTTGAAGTGTGAGAACAGTGAGAACGATTTTCAGCCGTAAGATCTTTGTGATTTGTGGCTAAGATAATGCGGTGGCATTTTTGTAAATAATGGGAACCTTATAACTACAAGGAGGGGTAAAATTGGAAGATCCAAACAAGGGTGCACAAGCTAATCACATGCCTTTTTCCCCATCATATTTAAACGCCAATAACTTTTTTATACGTGATTATTTTTCTAAAAAAATTACACCATAAAACTCAGTGTTTTTTTTTATCTTTCCAACGAGTATACTATTGATATAATTTTCTGAACTGGGTTTTTATGGCGTTTTTCTGAACTGGGTGTTTTATGGCGTTTTAGACTAGGTATTTTCATGGCGTTTTTTCTAAACTAAGTGTTTTTATGGCGTTTTAACTAGGTATTTTCATGGCGTTTTTCTGAACTAAGTGTTTTATGGCATTTTCAACTGAGTTTTTCATGGCGTTTTTCTGAATCGGGTGTTTTATGGCGTTTTTAACTGAGTATTTTCATTGCGTTTACTGAATTGGGTGTTTTTATGGCGTTTTATTTGAACACCCAGTTCATGTGAGTGAGTTTTTTGACAATATTACCCTTAGTGTAATTTAGCATCAATGCCACATGTCAACACCAAAATCATTTTCACCGTTCTCACACTTTTCATCGTTTTCCACAAATCCTGACCCTATATATATATATAGATAGATAGATAGATAGGGGAAGTTTTAAATAAGAACGCTAAATATTGTCAGAACCGTGAGAACGAATGAAGAAATCACGAGAACTTGATCAAAAATCAATTTAAATTCAATTTTTTACGCTTATCATTATTATTCGAATACAATGTTAGAAATTAAATTTACAGATTTAAATTTACATGAATTCGTAAATATAGAAAATTTACATATGTGTAAGTTTGCCATTTACATGTGTAAATTTGTTATATTTACACATGTGTAAAAAATCTAATAAGAGTGATTTTGATATAAGAAATTTACTATTTGATGTTGTTAATTCTTTTTTTGATGTTATATTTTAATTAAAACGAGGTTTGTATTAAAAAAAATTGATTTTGATTGGTTTTTCATTAGTTCTCACGTTTCTCGCAACATTTAGTGTTCTCAAGATAATCGTATATTAATGTTAAGGATATCAATCTTAATCCAGACACTTTAACCCATGTAACCTGAACACGAACCAGTTGGTGGTTTGTAATAAATTTGTACACATTCTAAACAGCTCAAGGGTTTATAAATAGGTTTTAAAAAAGTTTTAAATGGGTCAAGACATGTTATGTGGAGGTTGGAATAAGGTTGTAACAGGTTTTAACTTATTGATTATATGTATTTTTTGTTTATTTTTTAAACTTTAGATTTAAACTTTTTACCTTAATTTTAGTACAAGTAGAATACGACACGTTTATTAATCCGTTGGTGGATGTGCATTGCTCGCTTTGTCACTTATTTAGAGATCATGTTGAGAACTATGGTGGGAGACACAAACATGATTCAAGACAGTGTCGTTCAACGTCTTCTATGTCGTCTCAAAAAAGAAGAGAGCCATATAAACCAATTTTCACCATCAATTTACATGGCACCTCGTAAACTACGTGATTTGAACCCAAGTTCTTTCAACCCTCAGGTGGTCTCTATTGGACCTTTGCACAGAGAAGATGAGAAAGTACAAGCATTTGAAGTGCGGAAAACAAGTTATTTGTTTAACCTAATGCAACGTACCAAATCTCCACAAGAGGAAATATTGAAATTATGTGTGCAAAAGGTGTACGCTTCAATGGAACAAATCAAGGCTTGTTATGTTTGGACGAAGGCCTATAGTGATGCTGAAATTGCCGACATGATGATTATGGATGCTTGTTTCATACTTGAATTCTTGTCCAACAAAAGAATTGAAGGAGTATTGCAACACAATGCCATATTAATTGACTTGATATTGCTAGAAAACCAGATCCCTTTCTTTATTCTTGATGAAATATTTAAGTGCACGGTATTGAAATTCAGTCCTTATGCCTCCCTTCTTAAACTTATCTATCGAGTTCTAGCTTATGCCAACATCTTTGAAAACCCTATAAATATCAATGCTATATCAGTTAATAATACTCATCATATTCTTAGCCTTCTACATCAATGTTACAAGCCTCCGGATTACATTAAAAAAGGTTCTCGCAAGTCAACTATCCCTTCGGTTATGAATTTAGACAGGGCTGGGGTGAACTTCAAACCTAATAATGATCCAACATGGCTTATGGAGATGAAATTGGAATTATATATGTTCCCGTGTTTTTTTGGGTCTTTGAGTAAGCCTACTCTTAGAATTCCAGTATTAAAGATTCATGATTCCACTGAGATCATATTAAGAAATCTCATTGCCTACGAGCAGTCAGGTGGAACTCATAGTTATGTTCAATCATATACCTCTGCCATGGATAAGCTAGTGGATACTCAAGAAGACATTGCGAAGCTTATAGAATCAGGAGTCCTTGCCAACCATGTGGGTTCTAAAGATGAAGCTGCTAATATCCTCAACAGCTTATGCAAAAAAACTGTATTGGTGGATTTCTTTTACGAAGAAGAATGGGAAAAATTGTGTGAGTATTGTAATGCTTATTGGCCAAAAAATATAGCAAAGATGAGGAAGACTTACTTTAGCAGTCCATGGAAAATGATTGCTCTAGGTGCTGGAATCATTCTATTTGCAGTAACCGTAATTCAGACCATCTTTACCATTAAGTCTGCTTGAAGAAACAAGGAGAACTTTCCTGTAAGTTTTATCTACTTTTCTTTTCTTATATATGTCACATTTAGAATAGTGAAGATTTATTATCGTTCAGAAAATTCGTAGAAATTTGATTAAAATTAATTTCATTTAAGACGTGTTTAATTGGCTAAAGATAAACATGGATGTGCGTTTGGTTGGCGGAATGTTTTGGAATTAGAATTGAGTTTGTATAGGAATTAGAATTTGAAGGAATTGGAATCTCAATTCCATTTTTAATGTGTTTGGTTGTCAAATGAATTGGAATTCATCACCCGGCACCCAAACACATTTTTGATGTGTTTGGTTGTCAAATTAATCTCAATAAATGTTTACATTTATTGGAATCTCAATTCAATTTTTAATAAAGCCCCGATTGATAGTAAGCATACTGCGAGGGTACATAGAACGTACACTTTTGCATGTTCTACACCTACCTTAGGCTAACTATATGATGTATGAAGTAGAGGTCACAATGAAGTATTGTATGGCTCATAACCTTACAATATATGGACCCAAAATTTGAATGCTAAACGATATTTTGTAATAGTTTTTAAACATCTTTTTGAAGTTATCATATGGATTTGTACTTAGCATTACGCTAACGAGTTTGTTGTACATGTTTAGGTCATGCGTGGACTACCAGTTTTCATATCTGTTTGCATATATGGATGGGTGCTTAACTACAACGTATCATGTATTTGTGTAATGTTATACTTGAATTATATTTTGATGTCTGTCTTTTACACCCATATGTGTCATCGACTTTTCAAATGTTCTAAACTTTGTTTTGAAGGCATCTGTACTGAACCTAAGTTTTAGCCTTATGAATAATTGATATTTATTAAATGTCTCTTTAAAATCTATCAACTATTAAAACTGTCCCTCTGAAATGTTGGGTTTACAAATTGCACTTTTCGACTTCTACCTGGCATCAAATATTTTTTCATCTACATACTTCATGTTAGTTAAGAAAATATTCTAAACTCGGATTGTGAAGTTTGGATTTTGAAGGTTGTTATTAGGGATGAGCAAATGGTATCCGGTACGTACCGAACCGATACCGGTACCGAATTTACCGAACCGGGTATATTTGCGGTACCAATTCGGTACTGACTTTTGACATTTTCAATACGTACCGGTATCTACGTTTGGGGATTTGCTAGTGTTGGGATTTGTGTGCACGTCGGACGAGTCTTAGCAATGGATAAGACCACCCGTAGTGGTTAAGAAAAATAATGCCCCTACCATGGGGCATTATCCGACACGTGTCATCCCAGTCAGCATGGGGCGTTATTGCAAAAGTGGCGTAGTGGGGCATTATTCTAATAACGCCCATATTATTTTTAATGCAAAAAAAATAATATGATTTAATTAATTATTTATGATATGTAAGTGTGTATATGTATTCGTATAACTTAGAACTCGGATCAAGGTGATAAGTTGTGGCGGGTGATAAGCAAAGTAATTCGAAAAACTGTCCGATGACAGTTTTTCCCGCCACATTTAACCGCCATATTCCTATGTATAAATAATGTGGAACCGGCAACATTGTTCGGTACCAAGACAATCAATCTCGTTCTGTTATTGTTTATCCATTCATTCGTATCATCTATTGATCAAATATGTCAAACGATTCCGCTGTCAACAAGTTAATGATTCATCAGAATGATGATGGTGATCAAGTGTCTGGGCCAACATGTGGTATCAGAGCCACTTCAACAACCCTTCCATGCCAACACTGTTATGAAGAACAAATCAAGTTGCAGAAAAGAAATCAAAGAACAAGATTATGTTTCTACTGTCGTCGTCCAGGACATTACATTTACGAATGTAAATCGAAAGAAAACGATGAAAATACGCAACTGATAAGTCAAGCAGTAAATGCAGGAATTCGAAATCAAAAGATGTCTGCAGGAGATCGAAACGAACTGATAGTGATAGGAACCGAAGGCGGAATGTGGGGAGACATATGGTATGTCAGTAATTCTTTTTCACAACACTATGCCGGTAATATAAATGTTTTTAAACGTATAAAACATTTAGTGGGGGTTGAAACAAATTCAAGGGAAAATGAATTTCTGT